>LT649284.1:0-29952 GCA_900128395.1 Stramenopiles sp. TOSAG23-2 | reverse complement strand
ATTTGCTTTTCCACCTTTTGAACGTAAAAGTGCAATGATCTCTTGGCGAATTGGACTATCATTATTAAGATATGCCAAGTCCAGGGGAGTGTATCCCCCGCAGTTCTTCTTATTAATGCTATCAAGATTCATATGCGTTAACAACAATTCAATCCACTCAGTAGTCGTTCTGTTATTACATGCTGCATAATGTAATGCATTCATTCCACCACTAATACGTGCAATATTAGGATCAGCTTCACCTTGTTCAATCAAATATTTAACTACTTGGAAATCAAATCAATAGTCGTTCTGTCACGCCATGATGCACAATGCAATACATTCCATCCAACACTATTTGCAATATTAGGATCAGCTTCACCTTGTTCAATCAAATATTTAACTACTTGGAAATGTTCGTTTGTTGCAGCTGCAATTAAAGGTGTCCATTCCCAACCACGACTATATTGACCGACTTGATTCACATATTCTTTTAATGTCATATCATCTCTGTAGCCATTCACATCACGATTAGTAATATACTTGTGAAAAGGATGAAGAGAAACAAATAGTTCTACATCATTCATACGTCCATATCGACATGCACATACGATAGGTGTACCACGTGGAAACTCTCGTTTATATCTTTCAATTAATAAATAAAGTCTTCTCGCTGGATGTGAAAGTATCAACTCATTTATACTTCTTCTACCTTCATAATCAAGCCTCAAAGCTACATCGCGTACACGTTCAAAATCATCTGATCCAAATGCTTTTCTACATTGTTGTATCAAAGATGATCGTTTCACATTGCATAATGATCTAATATCCAAATATTGAAACATATTTAACATGATCCCGCATGCAGATTCCACTCCAGCTGGTAAAACTAATATACCAACGATAATTGTCCGTTCTGGTTTTTCTTGTAATGCTTCCAACGTAGCTGCGTTAGTAGACCGTTGCCTTGTTATTGTAGGTGGTTTTAACTGATCCTCATTATTATCATCATTGTCATTCGTGGCTAAAGATGCCATGTTGCGTATATATATATATCTGTTTTGTTTTCTTATAGTATCTCTCTCTCTATTCATTCAAAACTATATATATAGGATCGTCTCAAACAAGGAACAAGGAAAAAGGTATGCAGCAGGGAACATTAAACTGTATGATATATAGAGATATAAATTACACATCAAATAAAATAATATTTACCTAAACAGGGTTTTACTAAATTGCACCACAACGGCACTGCACGACACATAATCCCATGGGCAGTTCCACCAGCGGGCATTCATAACACCTAATAACCTATACACTCTCCTCTAATTAAATAATTCTTTTCGTTCAAATCTCACTTCATTTGTTTCAATGCTTTTGGTGTTTCTGGTTTGGATTGTTGTAATTTCTTATTATTATTAGTAGTAATGATATTTTTAGTAATCATTGGGCGTGTCAATGTTGTATGAGTTAATGTTTGTGGTGCACTTAGACGTTCTAATCTAACATTTACCTCTACCACTCCTTCTTCCGCTGCATTTATTTTTTTGTTATTTATATCATTTGCTTCTTTCTCCACATTATTACTTGTTGTTGTTGTTGTTGTTGTTGGTGGTGATGATGATGCATTTGTTGATCCATTTACATTACTATTTACAACTTCCTTATTATTATTTATATTATTTATTTGACTTTGTATTAATGGATTGACTTGTCCCATTTCAATTGCATTACCAATATTTTTAAAATCAATACGTACAAATAAATCTTTTGGAAAACGTTTATCATTTTTACAATCTTTTGACATTTTATCGATATCTTTTTTGTAAAACGTGACTGTTGTCCCTGGTTCAAATGCCATGTTTAACCAAAAACGTCCACATTTCTTACCATTTGGTAAAAACAATGTGATTTTAATATTACCTTTTGTCTTTACATTTAAATTATTATGTAAATTTTTATTATCTTTCGTATCGTATAACAATTTCGTATTTCCAATGCAATCGTTTTGCAAATGGATTTTAATATTCATAGGCGATACCGTATCCTTCGGGCCAATGGTAATGGAATCCAATGTACCATTTAAATCTTCCAATATCAACCCTTCCTGTACTTTTTCACTAACCATTTGCGCATAATGGACATATCGTATTTGTGATGGTACCGTCAATGCTTTGTTTCTCCATACACGTTTATCATCGTAATATTTCAATACCTCTTTTGGATTTCCTTTCCATCCCATATGCAACATCAATGCGCAGGACATCATACCAGCACGGCCTTTCCCTGCTTTGCAATGCAATACTACTACATGTTTTTCATCCTTATCTAACCATTTTTTCGCAGTAAATAAAAAACGCGATAATACTTTTGTATGCGGTACATTATGATCTTTATATGGAAAACGTTGTACACGATTATTAAAAATTTCATGTGGATAACAACGACCTGGTTCAACACAAAAATTAAACATAAAATAATTACCTGGATGCTTTTCTTCTAAAAATCGCTTAACTTCCAACCGTGGGTTTCTCCATATATGTTCCATGCCAGCAGCTGGGAAACCACATATAATTAAACGTGGAAATAAATATACTAAATCTAACGAATAGGTACCTTCCTCATATCGATTTTTATCTTTGGATACAGCTTTCCTACATGGATGTAATAAACAATTACATGGTAAACATAATGGTAAACATTTTGTTGGACATTGTTTCCAAAATCGTGAATAACAAGCACCATTTGCTTTTGCTAATTCTTTTTCAGTAAATAACATTTCATTTTCATCTAATGTAGAAATTGAATTTGCAGTAGACCTACGTGTTGTTTGTTTATTATTATTATTATTATTATTATTATTATTATTGGTCTCATTTTTTAAATTATTATATGATGATGATGATGATGATGCCATATTTTTTTAATATTTTTTTCTCAGACTACTTTTTATTTTCTTTTCACCCCCCCCGTCCTATTTCAAACACTTATGTTTTCACAATGTAATTCTTGATATATATAATATATATATATTGAACTACTAAATTATTACTTTTCAACGTTGATTGAGATCCCTTTATAAACATCACACAACAATCTATGTTTGAAATTTTAGTTAAGGTAGTTGTATAATATGGCGATACTTTATATATGAATATAATTTCTTCGATGAAGATTGGATTCATGTATCCTTAATTAGAAACGAGAACAAATTAATTAAACAGCGTGCGATGGATTTCGCATTAAAAAATAGATAACATTTCAGGAATTTTACTATCTAAAAATAAACATCAAATATACTTAATTATATATATTATTTATTATTTAATTATCGGATATTATTGTTCATATCCGACTCTAAACAGTCGGTTTGAGTAGTTTAATGTAATTCTGTAATTCGAAGGTTGTAATGCTATGCTCATGATGATGACGTCAGATTTCCATGATGTAATAAAATAAAGACGTGTGTTTGTATAATACAGTAACAGAATTCCAAGCTCTCCCATATGTGGATATGTGGATAGAGGATAGAGGATAGAGGATTAGAGGATGATAGAGAATAGAGGTGGCAGATCCAGAATCCAGAATCGCACAATCCAGAGATACACTAACATATAACACATTTTGGCCGGATTCTATAAATTAAAAAACCTCACAGCCACAGAATTTTGATCAAGATCTTCCCAATACCACTTGAACACTTGAACCGTATCAAGAATATCCACATATACAAAATATTATATAATACATACATTTATACGATATAACCATTAAATAAATACATATATCCAGATTACAAAATAGTATAAAACCAAAATAAAAAAATTCCAAACAGTTTTCCTGAATATATAATTAAAAATGAAGATTTTCTAGGCTTGTGATACCTTCTATTTGTATAGTAGCTATTATCGATATATTTTGGAACGAGGAGGAAAATTTTCACCTCTCCTTTGATCTCCTAGTGGTGTTAATTTTTATTTGTATGGATATTTACTAATAAATTATCGGTGTGGTGTCAATAATTTTGTAATTGTTTCCACACGATGATTATATGGACCATTTCACCTCCGTAGGGAATCTCACCACCACCTCTCCTTTGATCTCTTGTGGTGTTAATTTTTATTTGTATGGATATTTACTAATATATTCTCGGTATGGTATATATTTGTTTGTAATTGTTTCCACACATATATTAAATGGACCATTTCACCTCCGTAGGGAATCTCACCACCACCTCTCCTTTGATCTCCTTGTGGTGTGTTGATTTTTATTTGTATGGATATTTACTAATATATTATCGGTATGGTGTCAATAGTGTTGATATTGTTTCCACACGATTATTCTATGGGCCATTTCACCTCCGTCGGGAATCTCACCACACCTCTCTCTCTCCTTGACCAATAATAATAACATATATATATACCTTTCATCAGTTGGTTGCAACATAGGGCAGAGGAATAGACGACAACGAAAGATATTGGAATATACCATAATACATAACAATATATACATAAACACACAGAGAGAGAGAGATATATATACCGAGCGTGTTGCCTTTTTTTCTGTTTTAAAGTACCAAGAAAAAATAATAGTTATTTTTACAACCATTATTATCATCACCTATAACAAACATCATGTCAACCAATAATGCATTTTATGGATTTGACGATGAAGAGGAAGGAAATAAAAATCCAACTACTACTACAACGACAAGTAAAAAAAAAAAGAAAAAAAAGAAATCAAAGAAATCAAGTGATAAGAATAAAAAAAATGCTGCGAATAAAAGTCAACTACTACTACAACGACAAGTAAAAAAAAAAAGAAAAAAAAGAAATCAAAGAAATCAAGTGATAAGAATAAAAAAAATGCTGCGAATAAAAGTAGCAACGGTGTCTTGAACAACAACCCAGCATTTGTAATGAAACAAAAATTAATGAAACAAGGATATGATTCTACCAAAATTGATCAATGTTTAGATAGTATGTTTACAAGTGGGGAACGTTACGATGATTATGAAAGTGTAAAAGCAAAGCTAGATGGCAAAACAGTTGATGGTGGAGAAAATAGCAATGTTGATGATAGTAGTAATAGTAATGACAAAAGTAATAATAACAATGGCAGCAGCAGCAACAACAATAAAACAAATCATCAACAAGTACGTGCAGCTTCTTCTTCATCAAGCAATAACAACAACAACAACAACAATACTGCTGATAATGAAGGTTGGGAAAATGTTTCGAATAATAATAATTCGAAAAAAACACAACAAAACGATAATAGTAACAACGATAAAGAACCGAGTATTGCAGATCGTTTAGAAGCAGCTACTAAAATGAAACCATGCAGTACCGTCATGGAAGTATTAACACGTTGGTGTATGCAATTTCCAGATGATTTAATCGAATTGTTTCGTTGCAAAGCAGCTTCACAATTGTTGGAAAATTATTTAACAGATCGTTATTTACCTACAAAGCAATCATCTTCCAATGATATAAATTTAATGGCAAAATTATTATCATGCATTTTTAAAGACAAGTTAAGCAAATTGATCATGTTTAATTTAAAATCATTTATCACAGCATTGAAAGATTTAAGTTTGGATAAGGATGAATGGCGTTTAGTGGTGAAACGATATTCCAATTTATTATCATCACGTTTAAGTGAATTTATGCAATATGGTGATCAAGTAGAATCAATACCACAAGATTTGAAAAAATTACAAGATCATATGCAAGCCAATGTGGTTGCTGCTGATGAGTTTGGGAACGACAATGGTGATGAAAATATTGCAAATACGTTTCGTAGACGTGATTTAGCATGTGAACGAATTGTTTTAGGTAATTTAATTCGTAAAAATACTTCAAGGTTAGCAAAGGCAGTTGGTAGTGCAAATTTGAACAATACACGTAATAATGGTAGTAATAAGAATCAAATGGTTTCCGCTCGTAATGAAAAAAACGATGCGCGAATTTTAGAATCATTAGGCATGTCCGTTGAACGTATCAATGAATCCAACCAAAAAGGTGAAGAGGCAAAGGAAGTACAAAAACAATTGAATAAATTGCGTGCGGAAAATAAATCAAAAATCGAACCACTAGAAAAAGAGGAAAAACAAGCTAATGATGCAATTAGTACATTGGAGGATAAGAAAAAACAATTAATGCAACAATTGGAAAGCGTTCAAGGGGAATTAGATGTTTTATATGGTACAAAATCAAGCGTTACTGCACGTAAAGAGGCCATCAATATGGAAATGGAAACAAAATTGACCAAACTAGATAACGAGCACAAAGGGATGGCCGTACATTTAAGACGTGCGGAAAGTCAATCTAAAATTGCAAAAGATTTCAGAGAATTCGATGAAGAATTAGCGAAACAATCGAGAGATGGAAATGAAGGTGCAAAGATAGTGCAAGACAGATTAGCAAAGGCATTGCAAAAAGCTGGTGGTGCCAATGCAATCAGCAAAAGTTCAAATGATGTTTTGCGCACGGCATTGAGTTATACACGAATGGAATTGACATGTTTGACATTAATGCGTACACGCGTGAAGGAAAACAAAGAGAAAATTGTGAAAACGACGGAAGAAATTGCTTCGATGAAAACATTAGGATTAACAAATGTTGTTTCACAATTGGAAAGAACAAAGAGTCAATTGGCGCAATATATTGAGCAAGATGAAGGTGTCGTCGGTGCATTAAGCAACAAAGCAATGGAAATATTCAATATTGTCAAAGCTATTGGGGATGATCATGCAAAAGATATTGATAGTTTGGATGGTTTGACGTCGGATTTATTACAAGATTTGAAAAAGAATTTCATTCAATTAAACGTTGGAGACAACGTTGCAAGGCATTGGAACCCACCAAAAAAAGAAGGTGTGGAAGACAATGGTAGTAACAGTATGTTTGGAAGCAATTTAGCTGCTAATTTAGGCATCGCACCAACAACCAAAACTTCTTCATCATCTTCCTCTACTGGCAATAACGTTGCTTCATCCTCGGAGAATAAGACAGCAGCAAAAACAAATGGCAATAGCGATAATAGTAACAATAACAAAAATAATAACAATGTTAATAAAAGTAAAAAAGTTAAAAAAAGCAATAACAATAAGAAAGATAATGCAACTGCAGCTCCTGCAAAGAAAATGGGATGGGGAGCGATACCAAAACAACAAAAAACTAGTAAAAGTTTGTTAGAATTACAAGCAGAAGAATTGGAAGGTAGATTAACAGAAGAAAATTTAAGACGTTTGGAAATTGGTAAGAAACCAGCTAAATCACCTTTATTAGATCGTTTAAAGGCAGAGATTGAAGGTGGCCAATAATAAATTCATTTTATAAACGTGCGTGTAGTGCTTGGAAATTGGTAAGAAACCAGCTAAATCACCTTTATTAGATCGTTTAAAGGCAGAGATTGAAGGTGGCCAATAATAAATTCATTTTATAAACGTGCGTGTAGTGCGTAGTGTGGCTTTTTATATGATGTTTATACAAGTATATAATGTACACACGAGATTAATTGAAAAAATTGATTTTTATTTATTGTTTAAAGCTTATAGTCTATAAATAGGACAATACTGTACCTAGACACCTAGACACATTTTTGACCATTCTGACTAAAATTAACATTAAAAATTTGTTGTTCATCAAAATGCCATTTATCCTATTTCATAGTAGATTACATACATGTTGTACTTATGCCTATCAAATATAGCCATAATTTGGTACCAGACTAATTGTACATAAAATCCAATTTTAATATTTTTCGTTGATCGTTTAATGAGCATGTTCTTGATGTGGTATAACAAAGGAAAAGAAAAGAAACCCTGGTAAGGAGAGAAAAAAGAGGAAAAACTAAAATTATTCTGAATTATATATTTTATATTTTAATAAAACATTGAAAATTTTATGAAGACTTCTTTACAATGAAAATGCGTTTAAATTTCTTCTTTCTAAACATGGAACACTATATATAACATATACCTCAGATGTACATTTCACACATAATAGTATTCCCGTCCTCCCCTTTTTCTCTCTCTCCTGACACATGTTCGTGTAAGTTTTTTTTCTACATGCATCGACTACCAAACGGTGCTTGTTTAACACTATACAATGATTCTGATTTGTCGATATCCCATGCCCGACTCAGTTTTGGCATGGAAAATACACGTGGTTTGTAGGATGAACGATTTGTTTTATATGCACTACTAGTCGTTTCAATCGATCCAGCTAATGATCCATCCAATGTAATACTACTGATACTATTGCCTCTACTCATACTTGCATTTGATCTTGTCTTTGTTTCTTCTAATGAAATATTAGATGGACTTTTAGTAAATACTTTATATTGTGATTTACGATTACTTTTTCGTTTACTCATATTCATTCTGTTATTAACATGTTGTTCTTTCGTTTTGCTAATAAATCTATCAAGTTCTTTTTTAAATAAATCTGTAGAATGTGTTTTGCTTTTTGGCTTTTTCTGTGTTCTAAATTCTTTGATGAAATCTTTTAAATTAATGATTCCACTTCCATCTTTATCACACGTATTGAACAATGCCCATTCTTCTTCTTGTGTTATGGAACGAAGACCACATGTTTGTAATCCATATACGAAACTTTGAAATGTAATACCATTTCGTACTAATGAATCTTGAAAGTTTCTAAATAGACGTTTGATTCTACTTTTATCGCCTTGTGTTTTTTCCCAAATGACATCTTTTAAATGCAATTTAAGCTCTGCAACATTCAAGCGATGCCCATGCGCATGGCCTGATTGAACGGGTCCATTTGATTTACTACTAGATACAGTCTTTGCACCTCTTTGGCGTAATTTTTGCAATGTTTGTGCTTGTGATTTACGCAACTGCCCTTTTGCTTGATGGTCAATAGAACGTAATATATGTGTATGGTGTGATGCAATTAAATTTGAGAATTCTTGGAAATCAAGTTTTCCTATGAGATATATTTGTGTATGTATATTATGTTAGTATATATACTTGATTTAAGGAGATCATTAAGGAGATACGTTATCCATCAGAATCGTTACCATTATAGTATTTATGTACTATATATACTTACCATTTTTATCTTTATCTATTGCATTGAACAACTGTTTTAATTCTGCTTTGGTAAACTGTAGACGTAATACATTGATACAACTTTTACAAAAGCTATCATAACTCATATACGATGTACCAGTCATAGGATCTTTGTGAAAATTACCAAATATATCAGCAAATCCTTTTGAATTTTTCTTTACACGTCGTAAAATTGCGTCTGTTAATAAATCCATTAATTTACCAGTCTCACGTATATGACTTGTTTTTAATAATGTACCGACTGTAACATCATTAACATCTTTTTTTTTCTCTCTTTTTTTTGCTTTTGGTATTTTGTATTTACGCTTCGCCATTGGCGTTTCCACACGGCCGGTAAGTTGTAAACTCATATTGCACGATATGAGTCTATTATATATCAGCTGAAAATATATAGATGTATATTTGTTTGCGTGTGTATGTGTGTTTAGATGAAGGGTCAATTCAGTTAGTCTATATATGTATATATAATAATATATAATAATAATAATAGTTGAAGTTAAAGTAGTAGTTGCTACTACTATTATGCTATTATTACTATTATATGCTATTACTATCTTATTATTTTGTTTGTATAACCTAATGTTCTAATACTGCCGAAAAACAAAAGAACCGCAAAGGCGCAAAGAAGAGTTGGAGACAGTAGGTGTGATTAAATGATCTTCTTTTTTCAACTTATATAATGGTATATTTAAGTGTAAAATGTTATATGCCTATGATCAATTTGTCACCCCTATGTAAAATTACATGGTTGGAGTGCGCACCGTTAGTTAACTTATACCCGATATTTTACCGCTATAATAATCACTACATCACTACATTATGCACTATTTTTTACCATTGTACACCATAGAAAATACAATTCATAAAATAATCAATAATTTCTCTCTTTTTACTTTTGCAAAAGGTGCAAAAGCGTAAAAGCCCCTTCTTTTTTTTGGTGATTTTTTGTTTTTGCCAGTTTGGGGCTTTTATAATTTTTAAAATAAATAAAAGCAAAAAGAGAAACGCAACTACAGGAATTTCAGTATTCTAATTACCCTTTCAAGTACAAATATTTGAACTTGATGACTTGATAGTATTTTTCCTGTTATTCTAATTTCCCTTTCAAGTACAACGTTGTCATTTGATAGGAGGAGATTTCCAATTTTAGGCAGAATTCTTGGAAAATTATTCTACCTTAAACTTGAAAACAACGTGCAAAAAGACCAATATGCACATATTATATAGAATCAAATTATACATATCGGATTGTCGTCTTTTTGTTTTTTATAGTATATATATATATTGTATGATACATTGTTTGCAACATTTTGTTTCTGCCGTAATTGGAACTTGAACAAATTTGTAGTGAGAAAAAAGAAATATTTATTTTTTATTTTTTTTTTGTGAAATTAATAATTGTAAATTTTCATTTTTCTTCTTTGGATTATCAATACTTATTTAGTGAAAATGATGAAAAAAAAGAATAAGAATACTAATGTAAATTATATTGGTGAATATTATTGTAAAGTATCTGTGCATACAACTGGTAATATTACAAACATGTTAATAAACAACATGTCGAAACTTTGGAAGAAACGAATCAATTATTCTATGTTTAAAATAAAAGATAGAAACAATATATCTTATGAACAAATTTCAAATAATAATAATAATAATAATAATAAAAATTTGAAATTAATTGATTTAAATACAATACGAAATATTAATTTTATATATAATCATGATTTAGCACGTACAGAAAATGAACGAAACATGTTGGTAATTGATTCTGAAAAAGATGAAACAAATATTGTATATAAAATATTCACATCCAATGATAAAGATATGACGCGTTTTGAAAAATATTTTCGTAATAACAATATTGATAATACAAATATAACAAATGATATAATAAATACTAAGCAAATATTAAATGGTAAAATACGTCAATATGATAATGGTATCTATGGCTCCATCTCATCGCCATTGTCAATTACTACTACTAATAATAATAATACTAGCAAATATAATGTAAAAAACGCTAAATCATTAAGTACTGTACATATATGTAAAGTGGAATTACCAGATAATTCAGGTATTATTGATATACCAATCGAGGATAGTACATTATTTGCATTATATAATTTAAAACAACAAATTTTTATTGAAATTCAACAATTAATTGTGAAAAAAAACGGTGAAAGTAATTATAAGCAACAACAACCTGTTGCTTCGAATTATGTAGCAACCGAAGTTATTAACCCATTAATATTATTGCAACAACAACAACAAGCACAACAAGAGGCACAACAAGAGGCACAACAAGAAGAAAACAAAAGTGCAATTGAAAAACTACATATACATCCAAATGTAAAATTACAAAATATAATTGATAATGGGGAAGATGCATATATTTTTCGTTATCAAATCGATATAAATAATGATTTTATCGATTCAGATCATCCAAATTCCTGGTTAATTGATGAAAAATCTACATTAGAACACATCAGTAATACTGGAACGGGTACATTGTATCTATCATTAATACATTGCAGTGAATTGCCATTTGGATTAACGTTTTGTAATATGAATATTATTAAAACGATTGATGTATTTAAAAAGCCATGTTTACGTCATGAATTGCATATTTTTCATAGTTCCTTGAATTGGAAAATATTGTATCATTCAAATCATTTTAAACAATTTCATGAGAAATTATGTAAAAAATTTAATGAATATTGTGAGATACATCCAAGCGAGAAAATAGTTACGTTACCATCGTTGACAAAAGACAATAATAATAATGGAATAAAGACATATCAAAAATATATGAATGCATTATTGCGACACTCATGGGCATCTGGGTCAGTAGAATTACTAGAATTTATTGGTGTTGTTAATGCTAGTCGTGCAAATGAAGATGGAAAACAAGTTATCCATATTTCTCAATTGAAACATTTTGTAAATGTTGGTGATATAATTTGTTTTAAATGTAGTGATATGTCTGGTGGTTTTACACGTATGGCTATTAATAGTGAATATGATCATATTGGTGTTGTTGTACGAGATTCACATATGAGTGGATTGAAAATATTAGAAGCAAGTAGTGCAGAAGGTGTCAATACGTATTCATTACTTGGACGTTTGCGTGGATATTATTTAGCTGGTTATGTTGATAAAATTGCCATACGACGATTAAAACATTTTACTATTAAAGAATCGAAAATGGATGCTGGTATTGAATTTTTAAAAACAATTAAAGGAAATGCATATTCATTTAGTTTATTAGAATATTTTAAAAATGTTAGTAATGGATTTACGACGAAGGATGGTGTTAGTAGTAATAATGAGGTGGAGAATAATAATAATAATAATTATAATTCTTCACAACAACAAAAGACGGTGGTGTATGATCAAAATTCAAATTATTTTTGTTCTGAAGTGGTGGTTACGTATTTATCAATTATTGGTGCAATCGATACAAATGGATTGAAACATTCGACGTTTTTACCAAATCATTTTATGCCGGGGGGGAGTGTTGAAGGGTATCTGTGTAGTAATGGTGGTGGTGGTGGTAAAAGTGGTGACGGTGGTGATGAGGAAAAGATAATTATGGAAGATCTTGTGTTGTTGGATTGTCGAGTGTTGGAATTGACGAATGCGAAGGAAACGGGGGGTGGGGAGGAGGATGAAGTTGATAATTATGATGAGGAGGAAGAGGTGGTGATGTGAGTTTTGTAAAAAACAATTAAGACGTTTGGCATTGGTTTTTGGTAAAAATAAAAGTGTACAGCAGCAAGGATAAGGTACACAGAGTTTTTTTCCATTTGGAGAGTAGCAATTATGAGTAGGAATAAAAAACGTTTACACGCATTTTACGCGTTAGCATTTACGAAAAAAAAATTCATTATTTACGACGCGTGATTTTTAAATAATTTTTTAGGTAAAAAATACACGCAGATAGTATTTAGCAACTCCCCGACATTGTCTAGGCTTTGGAGAAACTTTAGCCATAAGCATCCATGCGGAGTTGTGGAGTTGTGGAGCTAATTTTTTACTGCTAATATCGCGACAAGGCGTTGACAATCTTTATCAATTATATTATTGACGACATCGAATTGAATGAATTACATGTCGCGCTTGTTGTAATTGTGGTGATTCAAATTCTGGAAGTGTCTCTGGAAGAGCATGGTCTTGCATGCAAAATTTCAAGAAACAACTTTCTTTTAAGCCATTTTCTAGCTCAATTAATCGCGTAGCAAGTGAATTTGAAACGACATCATTCGCTGATGTAACAGAACGCAAATCATCTTGGGTCTCCTTTACAAGCTGTTTGAACTTTTGGACCGAACGATAAAATTCGTCAGCAATAGCTTTGACTTCTCGTTCACAATCTTGTTGCATCGCATCAACTTTTTGTTGCATTCCTTCCACTTGATCTTGGCATTCCTTACGCAACGACTTCACTTTACGTTCACAATCTTGTTTCGTTGCTTCAACTTCTTGTTGCATATCTTCCACTGCGTCATGGCATTCCTTACGTAATAACTTCATCTCACGTTCACAATCTACTTGCAATTGTGTATTTTTTTGAAATGCTGAATGAATGGCTTCTTCTAATGCATTGTGCGAATTAATAAACATATCTTTCGCTTCTTCAAATTGAATTTGAGGTATACCCTTACTTTTTCCACGGAAGCAAGATGAAAAATATTTAAACGCTTTTACAAATTTTCCAACTTTTTCTTTTTTGACGCGTTTACTTTTTTTGCGAGACATCTCATCACGATATCTTTGATATGGTTGAACATCATGTTCAGCAATAATAATTGCGCCAGGATTAATTTCTGGTGGTGATTCAACATCGAGTTTTGTTTCATGAGCCACTTCAGGGGCTTTTTGTTCTTCAACGTTTGACATTTTGGTATTTGTTGTTTTTAATAATTGTTTTGGGGTATGTTTTCTTTGTTTTAGATTTGTTTTTCTTTGTTTTTTTTCTTCTATTTGGATATATCTACCCATATGTATCTGTGTATTCTATATGTTTTCTATTGATATATGTATTTTGGAGACAGGAGACATTGGTTTCGTAGTGGTATGTACCTGCTACCTTGAATTTCAACGAGAAATGTATTAGTATCTTGCCCTGCTATGATATTCCCATGCTATTTAACTCGAAAGACAAACACCAAACCCTACTCCTAACTATATCAATTTGCCGTCTAAAATGCCTCCTCTGCACAATTAAACCACCCCTATGCTTAATAATATACATTATGTTTCATTATAAATTGCCGATCAAGGGGTATTAACAATTAACTCGTAAAGGATTTTTGACAAGTACTAATCCTTTTATCTTATTGGAAAATTAAAATGACAGTAATATAGTCGTAGATGATATTATAGCTAACTATACCATATATTGTACTTAGAAAACCATCAGGAAACTTCATTAAATGCTATGATATTGTCAATATTTATATTTACCTTGCCCGGCTTGATAGCGAAGATAAATGTTATTTTATTGAAATTGGCATATTATGGTACATGAATTATTCCAATACGGGACCTTCCACTTTTATCTTTTATCTAGAAGATTTAATAATAATTAAAACTAAGAAAATTACATGTAAACATCGATAAACATGTTGAGGGAGGAAAAAAGAAAAGAAAAAAGAAAAACATATACAAATAAAAGAATCATATATAAATATAACGAATATTACACAAGACAAAAACAAAATTATAAAACAATGTCGTCGTTAGTAAAACGACCATCGTTTGCCCCCTCTTCTTCATCATCATCAAAAAGACAGAAAATTATTTTTACCTTGACTTCCATCAAAACAGGTGGGCGTATAGCAAAGGATGAAAAACAAAGGATATTGAATCAACCTGTTGCAGTTAATGCAAAATTGCATTTATGCACTAAAACTCATTTGTTTTCATCAATTAACAAAATCAATCAATTTGAGTATTACGTGAAAAATGAAAATACAAGCGAAGAAATGAAAATTGTTTGTTCTAAGCGTAGTAATAAAGATGAATATTACAAATTAGCAATACCTCCTGAAAAACCAGGAGAGTTAATTGTAAAAAACAAAAATACTGATATACCAGTTGATATTTACTTTCATGATATCAAACTAAAAGGTGTGTATATTTATCGTTCTGATAGTAAGTCGAAAAATGCGGCTACCAACCGAACATGGGATGAAATCAACCAATTTGCAAAAGTACATAACAATATGCATAAAAAATATATTTATGATTTAAATCAAAAATTAGGTAGCGGTGGTCAAGGCACGGTCCATAAATGTTATAAATTAGCGGAAGGCGAAACATGTGCTATGAAAATATACGACAACTTAAAGCCGTCTCACAAAGATCGTATTATGAAAACTATAGCCTTACAACAAGGGCTTGCATGTAATGTACCTGGTATTCCGAAAATTGAAGATCATTTTGTAGAACAAGGTCTGACAAAACAAGTTAGAAAAGGTCAAAATCAAATTGTTACAATACAATATACTCGCATTTATGAAGTACAAGAATATATTGAAGGTTGTGATTTATTTGATGCTATATGTAACAATCAGTTTAATTGGTACGATGGCGAAGGCGTCGTTAAAAATGAGAAAGCTATTTTAGATTTTTTTATGCAACTTGTAAATATCTTGAATGATATGCATTCAAATAATATGATGCATCGTGATATTAAACCTGAGAATATTATGATTCGTAAAGATGGGACAGTGTATTTAGTTGATTTTGGATTTGCTAGAGAAAATACGGATGTATCAAAAGCAAAAACAATTGTACATACACCAGCTTATGTTGCGCCAGAGGTGCAGGTGGCAGTGTATGGGAGAACTTATACGACGGCAGCTGATATTTATAGTTTAGGAATGGTTTTGTTTGTTACTTTATTTAATTGTATACCTCTAGCAGGTACTAACTGGCATTCGCCTCAACGAAGGGAGATTATGGTATACAATAAAAAAAATATATCACATAGAGGTAAAGATATAATCGAAAGTATGTTGAAATATGAGGCAAAAGAACGACCAACAACAGATCAGATTATAGGTATAATTAATATCGGTTGTAATTTTCAACATTTCAAAAATTTGGAGAGATGGAAAATTGAATTTGATGGGAAGACGAAAGTATATTTGGGTGGAAGGAATCTCACAGATGACGATGCATTAGCTATTGGTGAATTGTTAAAAACAAACAATACATTAACGACATTGAACCTACGTAATAATAATATTACTGATGTACTAAGTATTGGTGAAGGATTAAAAACAAACAATACATTAAAGTGGTTGTACCTAGATAATAATAATATTACTAATGTACAAAGTATTGGTGAAGGATTAAAAACAAACAATACATTAACGACATTGAACCTACGTAATAATAATATTACTGATGTACTAAGTATTGGTGAAGGATTAAAAACAAACAATACATTAAAGTGGTTGTACCTAGATAATAATAATATTACTAATGTACAAAGTATTGGTGAAGGATTAAAAACAAACAAGACATTAATGGGATTGTACCTATCTAATAATAATATTACTGATGATGGTGGAATACAAAGTATTATTGATGTATTAAAAACAAACAATACATTAAAGTACTTGTACCTATCTAATAATCAACTTAGTGATAATATGATATCACAATTAAATGCTATAGAACAATATAAAAGAGATGGATCAAACGGGTATCAACAAGTGAAAGGGATGGAGATATGGACATAATAATTAATATATATTTATATACTACCAACTACAAACTCCTATATATAGTATATTTTTTAATTTTACTAATTACTATATACACACACGATTATTAAAATTAATTTGGATTGCAAATATTATTTTTTGCACTTTTCACTACACATGTTACATGTTTTGTAACACCACACACCACAACCACACTTCTTGTTCGAAATTTTCAAATGATCTTTTATACTTTTACTACAAACTCGCTAAATTTTTCCTCCCAACAATCAATTCATCTACAATTTCAGGTTCTGCCAACGTACTCGTATCCCCTAATTCACTTCTATCATTTAACACCGCTTTAAATGAATCCTCGTTAGCAATTTTACGCAAAATACGTCTCATAATTTTACCACTACGTGTTTTTGGTAAGCCACTTGTGAAATGTATCGTATCTGGACGTGCAAATGCACCAATTTCATCACTTACAGCTTTTTTCAATTCACCCATAACTGTACTATCACCTTGAATATTATCAACTAAAGTAACATATGCATAAATTGAACTGCCTTTCACTAGATGTGGAATACCAACTACAGCAGCTTCTGCAACATTTGGATGCGCAACAAATGCACTTTCTACTTCTGCCGTGCCAATATTATGGCCACTTATTACCATCACATCATCGGTACGACCTGTAATGGTTAAATAACCAGTATTTAAATCACGTTTAGCACCATCACCAGCTGTATAATATCCATCAAATTCTGAAAAATAAACTTTTTCAAAACGTTCTTGATCACCCCATAACGTTCGCATAATACCAGGCCATGGACGTTTAAAGGTTAAATGTCCTTCTTCTTCCACTTCCGTTGGTGTAGATGCAGTTGGATCCATCAATGCAGGTTCAACACCATAAAATGGTAATGTTGCACTACCTGGTTCTAATTCCCACATATATGGAATTGGGGTTAACATGTGTCCACCCTGTGGAGCGTAGCGTATGAATGAGTGACGATGAATGAGTGACGTGTTAGAGAGAGAATATCTTTTTTAAGTTTAGGAGAATAGAATTTACGTACGGTTTCCGTTTGCCACCATGTATCGACAATTGGACATTTACTTTTTCCCACTACACGATCATACCAATTCCATGCTTCTGGATTAATTGGTTCACCCACTGTACCTAAAATACGTAATGAGGATAAATCATGTTTTAATACTGGTTCATCACCACTTGCCATTAATGAACGAATCGCCGTTGGTGCTGTATAAAACTGAGATACTTTATGTTTTTCACATACTTCCCAAAATCGACTTGGTGTTGGATGTGTTGGTACACCTTCAAATACAATTGAAGTACAACCAGCAAGTAATGGTCCATATGTTAAATAACTATGTCCAGTAATCCATCCACAATCTGCAGTGCACCAAAATACATCATTTGGATTTCCTTCATAATTAAATACATTTACAAATGTAGTATGTGTCCATACCATATAACCACCTGTTGTATGTAAAACACCTTTTGGTTTCCCCGTACTACCACTTGTATATAAAATAAATAATGGATCTTCCGCATTGTTCCAACTAATTGGACATGTAGTTGACATTTGATTCATTGCATCATGAAAATTAATATCACGACCATGTTTCATTGTTTGACAATTTGCAGGTGCTTTTGAACCTAAACGTTTTAATACTACACAATGTTTAATAGCATCGTTGCATTTATCCATTGCTTCATCGGCAACTGATTTCAAATTGATAACTTTCGTACCACGCATGACGGCATCTGCAGTTATTAATACATCTGCTTTACAATCAATAATACGACTTGCTAATGCTTCTGCACTAAAACCACCAAAGACGACACTATGTATTGCACCTATACGTGCACATGCTAACATGGTAATTGGTAATTCCAATGACATTGGCATATATAATGCTACACGATCACCTTTTTTCACATGACAGGTATCACGTAATACATTTGCTACTTGGCATACTTTGTCTTGCAATTCTTTGAATGATAATGTAAGTGATTCACCATCATTACCTTCATAAATAAATGCAGCTTTATCTGGAAATTGTTTTGCCCACCGGTCTACTGCATTATAACATATATTGGTTTCACCATCTTCAAACCATTTAATAAAAATAGGACCTTTACTTTTTGTAAAATTATATGATAAAACATTATTTTTATCAAATGGTGTTTCCCAATGAAAATTTTTGGATGCTAATTCAGCCCAATAATCAGGTGACATTGATTTTTCATATGTTGCTTGATATTGTTCACGTCCATTTGGTATTTGATATGTATTCGACATGTTGTTGTTTTTTGTTGTATGAAATGATCGACTACTATTAGTAGAAATAACAGAAGACGGAACAATGGATAATCCGTTCTTCTTCTTATTATTATTATTATTATTGTAATGTAGTTTTGTAATTGATTCTTTCGTATTATTATTGACTATATTCGTGGTAGTAATAATACGTGGTTTTAATGTGTTGTTTCTATATGTATTAGTTGTTAAATAATTTCGTATTGCTACTATATTATTATTTTTAATACGTTGTTTTGTTTTATTATTAATGAATATTGATAATTGTTCGTAGTTTTTATTTTTTTTTTGAAATTGTTGAAAGAAGAAATAATTAATATGTTTATTTTTCAATAAACAACGTTGCAATTGCATGTATAGATATATCTCGTAATTGAATTGTTTTGATTTCTGTTCTTTGTTTTGTATATTACATGCATCAACCTATACCTTGATCAACTCTTGTTTCCAGTCTTATTTTTGATGAATTTTGATGAATTTTGATGAAGAAGAAGAATTTGGAATTTGGGACATCGATTTTACAAGTACAGAAATAGAAATAACATCCTGTATTTAAGTATAATACTTAGTAGTGTATATCTGAAAGTTCATTTTGCATTCCATATAGCATATACACAATATATAAAATACATTAGACTATAAAAAACACGCCTACCAATATTCTTCGCAAAAAGCAAAAAACCTATTGTAAAAATTACAAGATATTGAACTATTACCTGTAATATCGATATAGAGATAAGATAACTAAAAAATGGATCTTTCTTCAAGGTACAAAGAAATACATTTTTATGTACAAATATCCGATAATACATGTATTAATATTAACATGATATTACATAATTTAATAATAATATAAACAGTAATATTATATCAATTGAAGACTATTATAATATTATTTTTTACCGATATAAAATCCAATATAAATATTGGTACAAGGAGTCACAGGTCAAATTTGTTCGATTTGACTACGTCTCCACATTGGACTGATTTTTCAGGGCGCTGATGTAATGCTGTGATCCTGTAATGATGCTGATGCTGAATGTAAAGGAGAAGTTGGTAGGCGTGTTTTTCAGTAGACTAACATATTAGATGTTGTGTATATGGTAAATGCATATATATGTTGTACTTAATAAAAACATCTCTCTAATACCTGATATGTCTGATTATAATGATGTCTGATGTCTGATGTCTAATATGAAATTAAATCGTGACAACGCGTGACAACTGACAACGTGATGACACCTACATCATCACCACCTTGGACGACATGAATTACGTGCCGATTTAAATTGTTTTATATATATATATATAGTGAAAATCTATGATGAGAGAGAGACCGAACAAATTTCATTTTCAACCAACGCCACCTCCTGATAAATCAACATTTTCAGTTGCACGATAACCAATTTGTCTTGTTCCATAACCAGTTATGCCATATCCATTTGCAAAATCATCAATAATGATTTTTGTAATATTATCTTCAAATAAATGAAAACGACCATTATCTGGAAAATACATACCACGTCGTTTTAAATCAATACCTTTACATTGTATAGTCATTTGTATCATGGTTTGATCATTTATATGAATATCAATAATATTGTTTTTTGTACATGATGGTTCACGTGTTGGATGACCAGATTCATTTTTATATTTTTTACTCATTTGTATTGGTAATTCACGTATTGATGTTGCATGTGATATTGGTAAATTTTTAATCGTACCATGTTTTGAACTGAAATAACCAGTTGTAAAACTTTGTACACCATTAATATTACCTGGCATATCAACTAATGTTAAATCAAAATAATCATATTCTACATTGTTAATACGTAATGGTTCATTGAAATATATTAATAATATATACATTGAATCAATTGCAGCCCAATTACGTATATCCCAACTATGATCACGAAAGGTATTGAATGTATAATCTTTTATAAATTTATGTCCATGACCATCACCCATTTTAATATGTCCACTTAATGTTCCTGTATATATATATATATATGTTTAAATGTTGTTGTTGTTAGTACATATATAGGTCAAATAGGGACAACAAATATATTTTTTATGACTACTTTACAGAAAAATAACTTGGTAGTTTATGTTAAAGTGAATTTCATACATATATATATACTTACCAAATGTTTCAATATGACAATGATTATGTGAACGTTCCAAACAATATTTAAAAAAAGAATACCCCCATGGTTCTTCACTTAAATTTTTAGCTAATGTCATTTGATTTTCATCACGCATATACCAAAATGTATCAGATTGATTTGTATATGTTAAATCAATTTCAACATATTGTTTGTTGTTGGTATTGTTGTCTTCTTTTTTCTTCTCCTCTGGTGATTTATATCCTTGTGTTAACATACCTTTATATTCAATACGCCATTTTTTCATTGGTTCAATACAGGTATATGTTAAATTCAATCCTGATGGATTTTCATAAATATAATTTGTATTTGTATTATCTTCGTCGGTTTCATCGTCGTCGTCATTCTTATTCTTCTTCCTTACAACTGGCACATGATCTTCTTCCAATGATAAGATACCATAACCATTTAAATCTAGTATTAATACGATATACATTTCCTTTGCATTTAAACCATGTCGACTTATACGTGATATAAAACGATTATTCGTACCACTTTCACTACCGTTAAAATAATAACTTTCATTCCAATATTTATGTATATCTGGTTTATGAAATGCTTCCAATTGTTTCAATGACATTTTATATGCTTTTTTACGTTCACGTAATTTAGCAATATATGCCATGAAATATGCAAAGTAATTCTTACCATATGTTGATCCATATGGTTTTAATATACGTTTCCCATTTTCACTTGTTATTGGTAATGGTCTTGTCGTTAATAATATTTTAATAACATATATAAATGTAGTTGCATTTATTATTAATATCGTAATAACAAATATAATAATATGGTCTTTGATATTTGTCGTATTAAAATTGAAATATGTTGATAACATATCACGTATGTAATCGTTCATCATCGTTGTCATCGTTGTGTTTGTTTGTGTTTCTGTTTGTTATTTCTATTTGATATTCTGTTTGTACGAATGAATATATATATTTCATATGATAGTATTTCAATGAGAATTCAAATGGGAAAAAGTGATAAAATTTTCAATAGAAAAAACAATTTCAAAACACACCGACGACCGACAAAAAATTTGAAAAATAATTTTTACACACACACACAACCAAACCAAATGCATTGACTACAATCAATGTCAACTCTTCAGATCGTTTTGATCGATTTTTGTTTCATCAGTGATGAGAAGTCCATTTTTGCTGAATATAAAATTTGCATTTGCCTTCACACTTATATATATATACAAACCAATTGAATGATCCTCCAGAAGATTTACATTGAATTACGAATTGGCATACACGTTAACACCTTCGATCAACCAAACAATGGTTTAACAAATGCATTTAAAATATCGATTTCAACTCTTGCAATTGTATAATCTTGTTTACTATTAATCATCCCATCCCCTAATTTTTTATTTGCATCATTTAATGCTTCACTTATACAACCTAAATCATTTGAATCTTTTGTTATAAAATATTTCATCCATTTGATATATCGATTACATAAATCAATTGTAGTTTGATATTGAATGCATTCCTCTGTTTTATCAATAATGTTCAATGCAACTTCTAAAATCATATGTTCATCATCTTTACTATCATCACTTTTTTGCTGTTGTTGTTGTTGTTTTTGTTGATGGGAACGCATGAATTTTTGTCGTGTAAAATCAGATGCTAAGTTATTAAATGTTTCCGATGTACCACGTAATGTTTTTAATATATTGATGACATTGATTGTATTTTGAAATTCAAATTGTAATGTATATGATTCATTGGAATGGACAACATGTTCAGGAAATAAATACATACCATGAATTGTTGTTGTTGTTGTTTCTTGTACAAAGACATCCTTGCAAGTGGATCGATACATGGTACAATTGATTTTTAAAAATAATAATTCTTTATACGATGGAAATTGCAATGAAAATTCTAAATATTCATCTAAACGATTGTTATGTTTAATATCACCTTCATAGATTTCTGTAAATGCAAAGATTATAGTATGCTTTTCTGATGTTGATAAAATGTCAAGTAAATTATCACGTGCTTCTTTTACTACGGGTACCATCGTATCGGTATGATCGTTGCGACAATTTTGATTTGCAAATCCGCCACTGTTGATTGTGTGTGGTTGTGGTGTTGATTGGGTTTGCGTGTGTGTGGGTGGAGTGGATGGGTATGTTGGTGGTTGTTGTTGTTAGTGTGAATGATAATGGAATACATGGTGAATTTATTTTGTTTGGAATTTTGGAGTTAATTACATACCATTTACGACGGATAGGGCACCATCCTAATCGATTTTGCTTTACGCACTCTTGGCATGTAGTATATACTTTCTTTGCATTTGCGTGTGGAAGAAACGTTGTCAATGTAAGTGCTATAAGCAACAACAAGAGTGATAACATATTTTTTTTAATATTATGACAATTTACATGATTATTTGAATTGTTTCTTTTATTTAAAATATTATTGAATAATTTCTTCATTTTAAAACTTTTTATTTCGCGTATGTATACTTAAATGTACACCAGAGACTGGAAACGGTGTGGCCGACAAAATAATGGTTGAGAAGATAATTGGTAATACTTCTGCTTGATTGTATTGGTAATATGATATTTGTCTGTTCAATTTTGATCTCGTTCTTTGTGTCACTGATGTATGTTCTATTATTATTATTTGAATTATTATTTGAAATAATAACGACAAACGAAAACAACGAAAACAAAATAGAAAAAATTATTACTACACATCAACAAGAAAGGTTTGTGAACAAGAACGATTAATAAATGTGTGGGAATTGTAAAAAAAACAATTTTAAATACTTTTGTGTATAAACTTAACGATTTAACTTTTGTTTTTTAATCAAATCTTTTATTTCTTTTTATAATTCACTCTTCCGTTTTCCACCTTTTGAACGTATAAGATCAATCTTCTTTTGTTGAATTGGACTTTCATTATATAAATATGCCTTGTCCAGGGGAGTGTCCCCGTAGATGGTCTTCTTATTAATGCTATTAAGAGGCATATTAGTTAATAAGAACTCAATCAACTTTGTATCCTTTTTGTTATAATTTGCTGCATAATGTAATGCATTCCTTCCATAACTACCTGTAATATTAGGATCAGCTTCACCTCGTTCAATCAAATATTTAACTATTTGGAAATGTTCGTACATTGCAGCTTTCATTAAAGGTGTATATTCCCGACCATCACTACTTTTACCAAGTTGACTCACGTATTCTTTCAATGTCATATTATTATTATTATTATTATTACCATTACTACCATTCACATCATTATAGCCTGTAATCAATACTTTCACATCCTCCAAACGTCCTTTTTCACATGCACATACTATTGGCGTACCTTTTGGAAATTCTTTTCTATATTTCTTATACAAATCTTTCGCAATCTTTTTATCAACCTGCACTTTCTTTTTTTTAACACTACCACCACCACTACTACTACTACTACTACTACTATTATTATTATTAACTTTTTTTCGTTTTATATTATCAAATAATATTGTTCTTAATTGAATTTCAATTTCTTTAAATTCTTTGCGTTCTTTCACATTTTGTTCACATTTCTTTTTAGTACCACACGATGTATTGCCAACACATGATTTAAAGACATTTACTAATCCGTTATATATTTTTTGATTAGTAATTGTATGTTTAAACTTATTACCTATATTGAAATGGTTGTCTGAATACATCTTTTCTACACTACGATGTGGCCATTCATTTGTTAAACAATATCCAATAGTGCCACCAAAAGCCCAATTATCAACTTTATGACCTCTAGTAAAATTTCTGTTATTTAATTCTGGAGACCAAAACACTGGAGTGCCCTGTGTACTCATTAATTGTGATTGTTGTGATTCTTCTAATAACTTGCTAACACCAAAATCAGTGATTTTAGCTACATTATTTGCACATATCAATATATTACCGGGTTTTAAATCACGATGGAAAATACGTTGGACTTTACCTAACTTGCGATTTTCTTCATGTAAAAATGCCATTCCAAGTGCAATATGATGTAGCCATTTAGCAACTTGTTTTGTATCAATAAGTTTTTTCAGATTAAAATGCTTGTCTAATTTACCTTGTAAACTATCTTCTGCTAATTCTAATAAGACATATAAAGCGTTTGCACCATCCCTAGTTTCATCTTCAAAGGACGCTTTTAGATTTACTACGTTTCGATGATTAACACATTGTAAGATTTTAACCTCTAATAGAGCATTATTACGCTGCGTTGCATTAGCAATTTCGATTTCCTTTAATGCATATGATTTATTTTGATTAGTTTTTGGGCGCACTTTATAAACCTTTCCAAATGTGCCATCACCAATATAATCCCCATTTTTTCTATGATAATTAATTGGCATTAAATCTTTTGTACTATTAATTCCTCTCAACCCACCACGAACACTTTCTAAACCTAAACTTCCACCTGTACGTTTATATGCAGCGGCGTTATTACTATTATTTGCAATTAATAAAGTAGAATATTGATTTGTTGATGTATATGAAAAATTCATCACATCAACTAGAAAATATTGTTTATCAATTAAACATATATTCCATGCATGACCACCATCACTTAAATCTCCACGTATTAATCGTGTTGGTATGTTTATTTCAGGGTGGTCGCACAACCATTTAAATAAAATAGAACGATGGCGACATACACCGAGTTCAATTGAACCTAATAAAACTTCACCAACTAATGTACTAAAATTTGTTGAA
This sequence comes from Stramenopiles sp. TOSAG23-2, assembly GCA_900128395.1. Lineage (NCBI taxonomy): Eukaryota > Stramenopiles sp. TOSAG23-2. The sequence goes on along the minus strand of LT649284.1, from coordinate 3,910 downwards.
CTGCGTAATTTTTCAATATGATTATCAACATCATTTGTATTAACGTTAGTTCCACCCATTGCAGTGCATACATACTTGGCAACACATTCAATACGATCCGTCCGAAACTTTTTGCCTTGTAGTTTATTGATAATATTGTTGTAATGTTTGTTAAGCCCATCGTGTCTTTTTCTATCGGGAGGATCAATAACAATAACTTCACGTCCATTGCGTCTTGTTTTCTCTGCCATATATTTAATAGTGCCTAATTCAGCACCTCTTCCACCATCATAAAAATTATGAAATACGTTGTTTGGTTTATGCAAAAGATCATCAAAATCAAGTACATGCTTTAGATAATATTTAATTGTTGGTATTTTATTCAACATTTTCTCAAATGTTATGTCCGCTAAATGTTCTGTCGTTGTTGATTTAAATTTTGTTGCAATAGTTCTTAATGTTTGACATAGAGGAATAAGTGGAAATGGATTTTCTTCAATTTGTTTCTCCACTTGAATAACCCACGATGCATAATCTTTTTCTTCTTTGCATTCATTGTAATTTTGTACTAGTTTCCTATATTCTTCGTGTACTTCGTTGGTCGTTGGGTTAATGAAAAGCATAAGCATGTCATCTTCAAATCCATTAATGCTGGCATTCTTGTTATTATCGGCATTATCTTGGTTTAATAAAGCTGCCATTGTTTTCTTGTCAAATGGTGACTTGGACTAAGATATTTTAAATTTACCTAATAATAATATATTTATCAAACCAATATACACTTTATTCTCATACGGAACTAGAGTTTATAATATCGTAGGCGTGTATCTTGTATATACACACTTATGCTATAGTATTTGTACACGACGTATATATATATATATATATGTATATATCTTACTATTATTACTACTAAGACGAAAAGTCTGTATATTAACTAAGAAAGTCTATAGTTATAGTAGTGCACTGCTGGTCATTCATTTTTTTTTTAGTAGTTTAATTTTTAAGTTTTATTAGCTGTTGTTGTTGTTGTTGAGCACTTGAGTAGTAGAGTCGCCAAGCAAAAAGATAAAATCAATAATAACACATAACATAATATAGGTGTGAAGAAATAGGGAAAAGTGCAGTGTACATATGAAAAAGAATTAATATCTTTGTTATATATATATATATATATATATCATCGTTGGTATACTCATCGTTAAGACAAAGACATGACATCTGCTGTTGTACATATCACCACTGCTTCGTCTTCGCCCGAAAAAAATATCATCACGTCTACATCACCTATATTAAAATGTAAATATTGTTTAGGCCCACATACACGTCGAACGTGTATACATCTAACCGTCGAACATGATTCAGCAAATTGTGAAATATGTAGAAAAAAAAATAAACGGTTTAACCGTAAAAGTACCAACAAGAAGAAGGAAAATACAAAAGAAGATAAAACATCTACATTTTACTCATCAAAAGAATATTGGGAACAACGATATGAAAGATTAATCGAACCGAACGACCGTAATGAATGGTTTGTCAGTTATAAAGAACATTTAAAACCATTATTTGAAAAATATTTACCAAAATCAACAACCAATAATCCATTGAATATATTAGACATAGGATGTGGTGCATCCTTATTAGTGGAATCATTAGTATTCGATGGGTATGGATCTGTAACAGGTGTTGATATTGCTAATAGTGCTATAGAATTAATGAATCAACGAATTGTAAATATGGAAATGAAATTTCAACCATTAATTAAATATATACATGTACGTTATTTTCAAGATAATTATTATATGGATGAACTCCTCTAACAAATTATTATACACAACATACTAACAAATATATATTGTATACATGTGTACACATATAGGTAAATAATAATATCAGGGAATTGTTTGATGTTGATACATTCGATGTGACTATTGATAAAGGTACATTAGATGCAATGTTGACTGGTATTGATGATGATGATACGATTGATAAATTACCAACAAATATAATTAATTTACTCAATTCAATTACAAAAATAACAAAAACTTCATTTATTTTAATAAGTCATACAAGTGATCGTAAGTAAAATTTATCACCCCATACCACGCCCTTCCTCTACAAAAAAGAATGTCTCGCAATTTGTTAACACGTATTATTATTTCTATATTACTATTGCAGGGCAAAAATTGATTGAATCCAAGACGACGTTGAAATTAATTCGAAAGGAAGATATTTTAAATGGTAAACGTAAATATTATTTTTATTTCTTCATACAAGATGCATATTATGATGTTTATAATGAAGCATTGAAAGATTTATGATGATAGAAAGGGGAATATGGAGATATGGAGAACGGAGGGAGTGTGGAGTGTGGAGTGTGGAGTGTGGTGTTTTACTTTTCAGTATATTATATATCTCATTCTTAGTTTACACTTAATATTTTCTTTTTGTTTTATCATAACACTCTTGCACCGGGGAAGAGTTTTTTACATATTTTTCTTTTTGTGTCCTCCTTTGCCTTCTGCCTTTCTTACACTGAAAAGAGTCTTTTTTCATTTTAGTTTTCCATATAGCTTATTGTAAAGCATTCAATTCATGTTGCATGTATGTGTGTGTATGTGTTGATGTGCTACACCTCCACCAAATGATCAATTCATCAAAACCTTGTTGCAATCTACATAAAAAATCACCTTTGTAGAGTTGTACAACCATCCTACACGTATCAATCCACCACACACAACTACGTGTACGTATATATCATATGATATACATATTTATTTTTTACATTCCTTTCCTTCAACAGCAGTTTGATATTTAAATAATTTCACTAAGTGCAATTTATTATTTGGGCATTCACGTGTTTCACCCCAATATGTAATAAAACCAGTTGCTTTTACCTACAAATATATATATATATATATATATTGTTAGTTATTGATTCATCGATAATAATAATTAAAGAAATAATGCTGTATTACTTACATAAACTTTTGATATAAAACCATTGCTTAACCATATTTCCGGTTCACCATGTACTGCAATGTATTCATATAAATCTCTCCAACCAACACTTTGTATACGAAATAAATTTTCAACTTCTTCACTCCAATATTTAGCACGGCTAACACCACATGCTTTTGGGCGGTTTTCTTTTTCCCATTCTTTCGTTTTGCGATAACCAAATTTATTGGTATCGTGTGTGAAATGTTCATGTCCTTCGGATAATACATATTTGGATTCATCGACACCACCTTTTTTACGTTGTTCAGATGCATTTCCGTTAGGCATTTTATTATCATTACTGCTCATTTTACCTTCATATGCAGTATCGTTACTAGGTCCTCTTCTTCGGTTCGATGATGCATTCCTACTATTACTATTGCTATTAGTTGTTGTTCTTCGTCTTCTGGAAGATGAGGAGGAGGATGAACTATTACTACCACTACTTGATCGTCGTGTTGGTGCACTATTTGCTTGTATACTTAATCCTGATATATTCATCGTTTATTTACTTTTTTTGATATAAAAATATTGCTTTTAATAAATTATTATTATTCTTAAATTATGATTTTTTTAATTTACAAAAAAAATTTCAAAAAATTACTATTCCACGAACTTTTTTTTGCTTGCAATTCGTGTCAAACTTATTATTTTCGTTTGTAACTTCGTATTCACACTTGTTGTTCATTTAAATTAAAATATTTTCTACCTTTCTTCTGCGGTTCGCACGTTCTATCGATCGATCTAGACATATCTATCGATATTAGTTTAATTTAATTTAATTTAATCGCTATATAATGGTATATACCTGCTATCGATTGAAACATCCCCACTGAAAAGCACACTAAATGGCCTAACGGCAGATCAACGTACACAAGGACTTACAAGTAGGGTAATCCCGATATAATTTTTACTGTGCCGGCCAGTCGTA
>LT649283.1:0-46172 GCA_900128395.1 Stramenopiles sp. TOSAG23-2 | reverse complement strand
GTATCGTATGGAAATTACATGGGCTTACCACTAAGAGTCACCTCTTTTCTTTTTGCTTTTTTCATCGATGCAAACAACCTTAAATATGTATAAAATCTACGTCCTATCCAAGATTATTATTATATGTTCAATGTACAATCATGTCAGAGAAGCTATACGTGTAGACAATACATATATATATATATATATATAGATAGATGTATTGATAGATAGATAGATCATTGACAAATTATATTGTGATACATTATTGAAAAAAAAAATACTATTCGACATAGTAACTATACGATGGCTGCAGTTGATTTTACAGGACAATATTTAGTAAGTATCATTTCTCACATCATTCTTCCCGACACTAAAAATAAAAATAAAAGGAAATTAAAATAATATATAAAAACATCTCGAACTAACATGTATACATCAAACACACAGTGCACTGGTGAAGAGAATACGGGTGAATTTTTAAAATCAGTTGGTGTTGGAATGGTTATGCGAAATGCAGCTTGGGCATTTGGTTATGGTGTCAATAAAGCAAAATTAAATATTACACATACTGATCCAGAATTTGAATGGGAAACTATTGGCATGAAAACATTTACAAATAATGTTACTATTGATGGTACGGAACAAACTGTCGTGAGTGGGCAAGGCGATGAAAGTAAAATGAAATTTACATGGATTGATGATGGGAAAACAATGAGACGTGAAATAGTTGAAGGTAAATTTCCAGGTATAGTAATTAAAATGTATTTTGATGATGATGGAGTTATGATTACGGAAACATTTTTCAAAGGTATCACATCAAAACGTTTTTTTACTAAACAATCAAAAAAATAATTTGTATATATATATATATATAATATATATATATAAATATTAATTAATGGGTATGTATATGATAAATACTCATATAATGTTATACAAAGGAAATAGGAAGTTATGGTATATAAAATGCGATATACAGAGAAATAATCTTTGTTTTGTAAAGAGAGAGATATGATTTAAAAATATATTTTTCGTATTTAATAATTTTTCAGAAAAAATAAAAAAAATTATTATAATTAGTATATAATAGACCTACTATGCATCACCTATCACGTCGGTTCTTATCCCTCCAAAAACAAGAAAGACAGACTGACGGGAAAATCCTTGATTGCACACCTGCTATCCCTATGCTAATAAAATTAATTGGTATAGTCAAGTACGGTTCGTACCATTATTCCCCCTAGTACTATACATATGCTGTGTCAATGTTAATTTTTATAACTACTCACTATTGATTTTGATCAAAAAATGATAGGGGGAATAATGGCACGAACCGTACTTAATTTTATTAGCATAGGATAGCGGTGTAAACGTATCGTGCATTTAGACGTGCAAATTAAAATGTGCAAATGATGTGCAAATCTCTATCGAGCTTCTCTCTGCTCTATCAAGGCTGGAAGGCCAGAAGGCAATTCCTTTCAGACTTTAGCTTCACACTTCTTCACCACTTCACCACAATGTTGTTGTAATTATTATATTTTAATAGTGCTATTTATATAGTAATGTAGGTTAATGCAACTAAGATGATTAAGTTTAAATAAAAATAAGTTTAAAAATATAATAACAACATATACGGCTACTACATCAACATAATAAACATATTAATAATAGTAGTAGGTATTATAATGCTACTAATAAATAATATATATTATTTAGATAGATATATTATTATTAATATATGTAATATATGCAATAATAAATAATTACATCTTTTCTTTTATATTTTTAAATACTATATGTTAAATACTATATATACACACAAACATAAACATTAAAACCATTTAATACAACATATTGACATTCTATATTGTATAGTGTATACATATATCGTTTTCTAATTTTTTTCTCTCTTTCGTACACCACATATCTATTAGAGTATTATAGAGTTTTATATATAACTTGTATTTATTAACAATAGAATCACCATGTCGTCCTCACCAAAAGCAAACTCGCCTTTAAGAAAATTTCAAAAATCAGCTAGACGGATGTCACAAGTATTATCCGCAAAACACGTTGCGCGCCGTTTATCTATGGCAGTACTCAATAAAGGTAGACGATCGCCAACAGATCACCCTGTTGGCGAAGATGAAATCAAGAAGCAAAATTTTATAACAGATGTACATTTAGAAAAAGAAGTAGAAAACGATCCAGTGGATGATATAGTTGAAGCGTTATGCAATAGTGATTATTTGGAACAGTTAACACAAATATTTCAATATTACTCAAGCTATGGCGATTCGTACAATTTGACATCGATGAAACTGTCCAATTACGCTAAATTCATACGAGAGTCGCAATATTTGCCGACAAAATATCCATTGGCACAAATACAAGTATTATTTAAAGAAGCATTGAAAAAAGATGTACAACAGGAAAACAAATATAGTAATAGAGGAACTAGCAGTAATAACAATAAAAGTCCACGCAATAGTATTCGATCACCAACTAATAGTAATACCAATAATATGGGCGAAATCGATGATAATAATAATAATCAGTTTTTATCTAAACGACAACGTTCAACACAATTATCATTTAAAGGTTGGTTACGTTGTATATGTTTAACTGTAAAAGCAAAAAATGCAAAAAATAATAATATTGTAACGAAAGAAAAAGAAGCAAACGCATTGCCAGGTATCGTCGAAAACGTAATAAGCAAATATATCATTATAAATTCAGAACATTTAGAACCACTTCCAAGTGCTGAATTTTTATTAGATGATAAATTGGTTACAATATTACGCAATAATACACCAACAATGATGAAAATTTATAATTATTATGCTACACCATCTAGAACAATAGATGATCGTTTATTTTTACAACAAACTGGTTTACGAAATGTTTTCAATGATTTTAAAATTCCACAAACAATTGTATCCAAATTGGAATTATTTCGTATCTGGACCCATGTGGCGCATGAGCATGATTTGATGGAATTTCCTGAATTCCTAGAAGTAATGGGGCGTGCTGCAATGTTAGGGTACTCAAAACCATTTTTAAATGAAAGACATAAAACAGCTGAAAGTAAATTAAGTGGTTTTTTAGAGTTATTTAGATATAATGAAAAATTGAGATTAATTATTGAAGAAAATAGGCAATTGGGGAAACAAGTATATAGGCATAAAATGTCAACACATCAAATCATGGGGAAGAGCAAAAAAAGGCGTTTTAAACGCAGTCCGACATCATTGCATCGTTTGTATCATAAATTTGGTGCAAGTACTACTAGCAACAATAACAATAACAACAACAACAAAAGGACCAATAGCAAGAATTTTCTAGTTTTAAATCATAGCAAAAATAAGAATCAAAATACGAAAATGAAAGGTAGAATCATGAGATCAGTAAGCGAAGATGGAAATGGTAGCAGCGATGATGAGATGGAAATCATACAGCCGCCAAGATTATCTGAACTTATTAAACATTCTCCACCAAAATACCAACGTAATCAAGAGCAACGTGAAAAGGTACATGAGATAAAGGATTTAAAACTCGTTGATGATGACAATGAGGAAGAAGAAGAAGAGCAACGCGTGAAACAAGCTGGTAAATTAACAGATGCTGAAAAACGATTTGCTGCTGAATGGGATAAAAACTCTTCCCATTTAATGAGCTCAGCAGTCGCCAGCTCAGTATTTAGTCCATTGTGGAAACCGGATAAGCCATTAGAACGTGCTGTAAGGACGTTGGAGCCATACGAAAGTCAATTATTAGAAGTGTTTGAATATTATTGTTTTTTAAATAATCGCCATAAACTTAATTTTAATCGTTTGGATTCATTTAATTGGATGAAACTATTGCGTGATAGCAAATTGATGAGGGAGGGCAATGATTCGTATAACGGGGATGAAATGGAAGAGGAAATGCATGATTTATGGATATCTCGTGCAGAAGCAGATGTTATTTATGTAGATTTATCAACAATGGAAAAACCACATGGGTGGATTAACTTTGATCGTTGCAAACTAGGATTGGCACGCGTAGCACATATACTTGAACATAGAGTTGGACCAGGTGGATTGCGCCATCATAAAATTAATGAGGATAGATTTAATATCCTAAATAAAAAAGAAAAGCGACTTCATGATTATCCACAAATTAAATCACCGATAAAGAAACAGTTTGCAAGCCCAATACAACCTAGACGAGCGTCCGTGCACTTAACGTGGCAACCAACGAGCCCGAGGAAAGAAGACTTGAAAAAAAAACATATATTAAAGAAAGTAACAACTGAAAGCGAAGCTGATCGCGCAGAACGGTTATTAGATTTAATTGAAGATGAAGAAGATTCTATGAGTTACATTCATATGAATCAGAATTATCGAGAACAAATTTTAGATTTGGCAGATTCGTTATTAATCATGGTAGAGCAACATGTTTTAAAATATGCTAGCCGTGTTTCGTGCTTTGGTTATGGCCATGACGAAGCTGACGCTGCAATGGAGCAATTGAACGAGGAGCAAGTTGTTGCGGTGTTGAAAGAGCAAGAAATGACTTTGCAGCGGATTTTTACATACTTTTCCACACGACGCCATGAAAAGAAACCATTTTGGACACCTGGTGAAGATAGAACCAAAGCAATTTCATATGTAGAATTAGAAGAAATAACACATAATTTCAATTTGACACCTTCTATATTAACACGTTCGGAAATTTTTATGTGTTTCCGTGCATCGCGTAGAAATCCAATTGAAGCACCAGATCTTTTGACCTATAGTGAATGGGTTGAATGCTTTGCCCGAATGGGTTTATTAGCATTTTCAAAGCCATATTTAAAAAAAACACATCCATTACCAGAACATCGTGTGCATGGCTTTTTTGGATGGTTAAAAGCAAGCGAAGGTATGAATGAGATTGAAAATTTAGAATGGTCAAGGGGCCATGGTTACACTGGTCTTAAAATGACAAAAGCATTTCTGGATGGTGAAGAAGTTTGTCGAAAATCTAAAGTAACAACCAATGTGAAAGATATTGCTGAAGCTCATGATTTAATCAGTCACTTTAACATGACAATGTCAAAAATTCGGGAACATGCTGATAAAACAAGGAATTCCCTTGGCAAATTAAATTTAAAGAAAGAATTTCAAGAAATCGATACGGATGGTAGTGGTACTATCTTGATTGATGAATTTGTAAATTTCGTCCATAAATTGTGCAGAGAAGAAGGTGGTTCTGGTTCACCAATTACAGATGACGAAATTGCGAGTTTATTCCGCATTTTAGACCCAGACGATAATGGCTTTATTACATATGGTGAATTTACATACCAATTCTACAATCGCCGATCGACTGTGAAAAAACTTCGTAGTGATAGCATCATATCCTCAAGCAGTTTAAGCCCGACCAATTTGAATCAAAAATTTATAGCAGAAGAGAAAGAGACCAAATCAAAAAATCAAAAGGGAACAAATGATGAGGATGAGACCAATCGACGTGCATCTTCCCCAAAGACTGGTACTGCACGCTTGAATTCGGTTATTCAGCCGTTCCGCCCGGTGAAATATACATATGAAGAATTGTTTGACATTAAAAACAGGTTAAAAATTGCGTGCAAATCGTGGATTGGTGACACATTCGCTGACTTTCCAAGTTTAATGATGGCAAAAAATAGTACAGCCATAACGTTGGAGGAGTTTCAAATTGGTATTGATAAAATATCTCAAGGCACCGATTTCAATGGGCGTCTTACCAATGAGGATGTTTTAGCTATTTATCATTTGCTAACACGTGATAAAACCGTAGATCTCTCCATTACAAATGTAATTGATTTTCTTGAAGCAACTGACTTGATGCGTTTTGGTGTTGAAAAAAGCTCTAAAAAAGGCAATGGAAAAGGGGAGATAGAAGTAAAACCTTTTCGCAAGAATACCACCAAGCCAACCGTTGCTAGTAAGCACCAGCGCCATCCACGTAGAAACGATATCATTCCAGTAAAACGAGTCGCTTTTGACAATGATAGAATAGCAGAGCCTCCAACTATGGAAGAAATTCTAGGTGTTTTAACGGATGAAGATAAACGTAAAAGTCCAATCCATAATAGTCGTCGACCACTGTCGAATGGCAAGGCAGTAACCAAAAAACAAAATTCTAGTACAAAAGGAAATGGCACTCCATCAAACCAATGGGTTCGAAAAACAAGTAAAAATAAGTCATCGCCATTTTCACCTTATTCATCAGATAATCACTCAGCAAGTGCTGCTAGTATTATCGAACGCCAAACAAAAGTTGCTGCTCCGAAATTATTTGTTCGTAGTCCGGGTGAAGCTAAATACTTAAAACGAATGCGGGACGCGGCTAAGGAGCGCCAGCGTGTATCTAAGTTAACATCAATGAGAAACTCTAGCCCTGTAAAGGAAAGAAAACAAAAACCGAAAACCAGTAAAATTTGGAGAAATATTGAAAAACGGGGTTCATTTTTTGGTATGTATAAAGGAAAAGTGAAGGGTTCTACTAGTAACAGCAGTGATATTGCTAATGGTGGAAAAGTTGTTAAAACAATTAAGGGTGGTAGTAGTACAAATAGCCACAGCAATGATACTAAACAAGTCAGTAATGGTAATCGTGTTAATGTTGCACGTGCTACGACTACATCATCGGCAAACAAAAAGAAGAAGAAAACTCCAAAACCAAAATCACCTGGTACTGTAAGACGTTTTCAATTTTAAAAAATATACACTTCGTATCATATTTAGTAAATGTACGCGCGTATTTTAATTTTTTATTCCTACTCATGACAATTCCTACTTTCAAAAGAATACAGTGACTGAGCCAATATTAATATCTATCTCACAAGATGTGTCATATTACCGAGATGAGGTAAACCATAAATAGATGTTATCAACCTATCATATCATTGATGAAAAATATGAAGAGGGTGGGGAATAAATCGTATCATATTTATCAATATTTAAAATATCCTATACACATATTAAAAGATTATTTTATTACTCGTACCACATAATTTTTGTGTAACATGTGATGTTACGAATACGTATAAAATATTAAAATACGAGAACTTCTTCGTATCATACGCTTCATATCATATTTCATATGTAACACATGATTATGACACCATTTTTAATTATTATTATGGAGAAGACGACTTGCAAAGTTTAAACTTTGAGATAATCCATGGTTCTCATTACTCTCTCCACTTTCATCTTTCTCATTTGTCGGGTTAACATGGACAATTTGTTCCTTCTTTGATCGAAATGCCATTTGTCGTGGATCCGTTGCCAATCCTCGGTGTAATGGAAGATTTTTTAACGCACTGCAGTGAAAATATTCACTCATTGACTTGGCACATCCTGGCGTCTCGGTTTCATATCCATTAGGCGGATGGAATCCTTCCAATGCAGGTTGCGCTAACCGATCAGTAAATGTAGATTGATCACCTCCTGCCGTATTAGGTTCATAGGCATTTCCATGAGATGCTAAATCCGAATGTTTTAACGACTCTGCTTTAGAATTAAAATCTGTCAACCCAAACTTTCCTAGCAACCCTTGCAACATTTCAAAAGGTGCCGCCGTAATCATTTTCATAATATTAAATTTAGCCCGAGATGAAGTTGACGACTTTTCCTGTTGCAATGATGATAAACTTTGTTTGTTACTTATTGTTTGTTTCTGGTTTATTTTACTGGAAGCTTTAAATCGCATATCATTAACATGTTTATTAATTGCGTTGCTAAATTTTTGATCAAGCATAGATGTTAAATATTTCAACTTTCCATATGGTAAAGTGGCTAAATTTTTTACAAAACATTCTTTAGTGGGACTATGACAATATTTAGACTTGTCCAAAGGCTTCTTATTGCCTTGATGATTGTTATTATTACCTTTATCATTAATAGTTTGATATGCTAAAGCTTCTGCAACTGCTTTATTTGCTTCTATTACAATTGGGTTATTTTTGTTGAATGTGTTTTTGCTGGCCATTTGGGTTGATGATCCTAAGGCATATCCTGTATCCATCGGTCTCTTAACAAACGACAGTTGCGGTTCGGTTGCTACAGAAAAAGGAAAAAGGCCAGAACAAAACAAATAAAACAGCATGATGACTATTGCATTTAAATGTACATTGTTTCTTATTATATTACAAATGTTTTTCTTAGTAGTATAAATACCACCAAAAAAACTTATCATCTTGAAGTCTATTGTTTTCTCGACAAGTTGATACACGTGGGGTATTGAGTTTTTTTTGTTTAAAATAACCTAGAATTGATTTGACTATTCTTCGATCAAATTGTTATTATCATTAAATATATATATTACTATATATAATATTTAAAAGAGAGGGAGGCTGCTGCTGGTGATATTATTACTACCTGTATATTATATAAGTCTAGAAGAGCAGGCACGTCAGGGCCAGCCAGCCAGCATCAGGCCCTTCTTTTCCAGTATTAGATTGTAAAATAGCCGTATTGCATTGCTCGTCGTTTGGTGGTGAGAAAATTCATTGTACATAAAATATAAAATATCCATTTTATGTCCCCGCGTAGTATATACATACTACTTAAATAACTATTTAAAAAAAAAGAAACTTCCAGTATTTACACGTAATAAATAGTGCTATTGATATTTACATACCTTGCACCACTTGTGATGCCACTTCTAATAAGGCGATGCCAATTTGTCAAATATGAAAGTAACATACTCGTGTGGCATTGGGCATATGTCTGTTATCTAAATCGCGCAGCTCTACTATACACATGTAGCTACAGCTATACCACTTACTACTATACTACTACTATAGTACTACTAATAATAATAAATAATAAAAAAATACCTGGTAATATATATTATAAATTATAAATAATATTAATACACAGTACATTATATCTATATATATATTATACATTTATTATATTGCAAAACAATTAACTTTATTCCCGCACATTAATTAATATTATTGAACAGTTGCAATTTGTAATAAAAGGTCGGGAATATGCAATCTCTCGTTGGAAAGGCTACGGGAAATTCTCCCAAACGTGTGAAACGTAAAGCTGTCAAATTAATACCTGCGAAAGCTAGATTGCAATATGGGGATGAAATTAAAGAAGTTATGGTAAAAGTTCCAGAAAGTGGGGTTAAAAAAATGACAAGCATTGTCGACCGTTTGGTAACTAGTGGATCGACATCTATGAGAAAATATATTAATGTGAAAATAATGGATTTTAAAAATAAGTCAAGGGAGTTGTTCCCTGATATACCTGAAGACTCTGTTGTTGTATTTAGGGACGTACATCAAATGGCAGATATTATATTTGGTAAACACCTAGCGAAATCATTAGCAGCATGGGATGCTAGAATCAATGACCGTATAGCAGCGCATGAAAGTAAAGTATTTCGAAGATGCTTAAAAGATTTGAAAACCACAGATATAAACAAGAGAAAAACTCATCGACATCACCGTAAACATAAAAAAGGACAACAACATGATGGAAAAGAGGAAGTCGAGGATGAGGATGGGTTGGATGAGGATGGGCAGAAAATAGAAAAACATGAAACTTTAGAAGATTTATTATATACAAGTTGTGATAGAATATGGCAACTGGTTTCAACTCGAAGCGACGATTTCTGTCCAAGGCTATATGATGAGAAAACAGCTAATAATTTAATGAGATGTTTGACAAGTGATAATATTGACTTATGCACATCTGCTGCAAAAATTTTCTGGTTAGTATCAACTATTGATTCTGGTATACAGCATTTGTGGAGAAAAATGGATATTATAGCAGCAATTGGAGTTGCATTGAAGAAATTCGGCAAAGAGCTACCATCGCATAAATATGGTCTTTGCATTTATGAATTATTATATAGGGAATTAGATTACCATGACCCTGATATTGGACAGTGGGGTGATTTATCAAAAAGTTCTTCGTGCGGGAAATTATTATTATCTCTAAGGGATTCAATCAATTCGATTGAAAGTCTACCACAAACAGAACAGCCATCAGAGGAGGGAAACAATAAACCAACAACAAGTCAACGCTCGATATTTAAAACCATTTTAGCTTCCATAAGTATACTCTTGAATCGTTTTTCAAATAATTTTGAAGACGGCATTGAACTAGCAACATTTGCGTCTGCTTTAATCCATCACCCGGATGACGATGTTTGGCTTAGTGCGCTGTATGCTAGCGCAATGACATTACGCTTCCCACAAGGAAGAAGAGTTCTTTGTGAATCTGGTTCATGGGATTATATTATGCGTTTAGTAATAATTGCTAATGAAAAGAACGGAATTGAGACTGTTAAAAAGTTAGGTGTAGCCACGTTTCATAATTATATAGCCATGGCACTAAATGGCTTTACAAGTGGCGCCATACAAATGCAATTAAAAAGCAAGACAAGAAATGTGAAAATCAATTTAATGAATCACTTGCCAGAGACACTATCAATAGAAGATCCATTAGGTGACGTACTTTTTAGATTGTCAGGTAGCTTAAATGTAATAACATCTAGTACGACTTGCGCAACAATTGCAAATTTAGTATCATTAGGTGTCACACTTTCTGTCGATAGTTTTACAGAATTTTTAAAAGTGATTGAAAGACCAGCAGCGACAGATGTATGTATAGCAACTGCTTCGGCGCTGTCAACGGCGTTGATTTCACAAAACTATCGTGTGGTTGATAATGCTGGTGCCAATTTTTTTTTCAATGTAGTCGTCGCCTTAGGAAAACGTATGAAATATGGATGTGAACCAGCTACACAACGTTATTTAGCTGCATCAATATTAGCACTATGTGACAAGAATACCATACCAAAATTAGAGAATCATGTGTTGTTACATAAATTAGTAGAAACAGTGGCACGATTGCCATCATTCGCGGAAAAGGGCGATTGGTTAGCGTTAAATTATGTAATTTCAAGTTTGTGGTGTCTAGCAAAATCAACTGTTTGTTGCAGAATTTTAGCCGACACTAAAGTAACACCATCATTAATGAAAATTATGATAGAATTAAATGGAACAGAGAAAAAAGATAAATGGAATGATGAAGAGAAAAACATACGGAAACGGATAGTTGGCCTTTTCTTTTTAATGACAGTTACAAACATGAAAGCAAGGCATGAAGTATTGGCAGAAAAATACGCGTTGGAAGTTATCACATGGTTGGAAGATTCAGATTACCACGTCGTCACATGGACCTGTGCTATGTTTTGGGATGCATTTTATACATCGCCAAAATTAGCAGAAGAATTGCTACCATTTGGTATATTATATACATTAGTACATATAGCTAGTAAACATCAAGGTGTATCGAATTTAACTCGTCAATTTGCAGCTGGGGCCTTGGAAGCTATAGCCGATGCTCACCCACATGCATTAGAAGACAGTAATGACGTGGCAGATCGAAAACAAAGCACATTAATGGAACGACTGTACATATCTCTATTAAGCGAAAGCGATACAAAATTAGAGGAAATCGCATGCCGGGGCCTTGGTGATTTAGCATTATATGAACATCGTGCGGAGGATCTTGTAAATTTTGGTGCAATAAAATGCTTACGAAATACAATTAGGAAAGCTTTAGATTTTGTAGAGGAAGATTATAAAAATAATTACGAGACTTATATTGGCATCATAGAATTTGGGATAAATGCATTACGAAATTTATCTATGTGGACTGTAAGTCATTTAAAGCTTGCAAAAACTGGTATCAATGTCTTGTTACGTGCATTGAAGGTATTAACAGATCATCCGCAATTGGTAGATGATGTCGAATGTGCTGTGTACAATATAAGTAGAAATCCAAAAACATTAAATATATTATACCAAGCACAATTGAAGATGGCAACAACTATGCATAAAATTGATAAGGAAGAAGAATTAAGGAAATTGTTAAATGAGAAAGGTGCACGAAGTAAACAAATGAAAAGGCGAATTATTGATTCAGGTGCTTGCGACGAAGAATTAAATAGTAGTGGATTGATACAAAAAGATGGATTTACAACTATTTGGGATAAAAAGAGGCTGGACATAGCAAAAGATGCATGGTTGATGTGCCCACTAGCTGCACAAGCTGATGTAGTCATGGCAGATGACAAAGTGCGTTTAAAACCAATAATTACATTGGAAAAAATTACGAGACGCCCATTAGCATTAACATTAGCAAGTCAAAAACCACGTGCGACCAAATTTCGTTATGGTAATGTATGGTTACCAAAAATAGCTTCGTATGACACACCATTGAATAAGTCAGTCTCATCTACGGATCTTTCAACAGCAACTATTAACGGGGACGCTATGGATATGCGCACTGGCAAAAAATTAGAGAAAAGTTTATCACCAGTACCAACATCTAGACGTGATGAATTGATAAAAGCACGCAGGCCAACAACACCTTTGGTAAAATTTAACAGTCGTATATCATCCGCAAATGATACCAATGGTAAAAAAGGCGGTAAACGAAATAGTAGAAAGAAGAAGAAAAAGAAAGAAAGTGATGATCAAGGAAACAAAGACGAAGTTGCTTCGCCAACTTCCCCAACAAGTACATTGGGGCAATCAGCATCTATGGCATCAATAAAGGAGAAACAAAATAATAATTCTAAATCTAAGACAGGAGCCAACGATAATACAATGAAAAAAGGCGAACCGTTTACTGTCCATTTGCAGCCTGATAATGCGCATAATGGGCGTAAAATTGTCTTTAAAGATCATGCTGTGCCTGGCAAAGATGATCGTGTTCGCATGGCAAAATGGCCTGCTTGCATTGGAAGCACAAACGCTAAGTCTGGTATTCCTATCTTTACATTACCAGATGGCACTTTGACACATTATTACTGCAAAAGTGATCTTCAACCTGGGAGGCACCCAGGTCACCCACATCGATTTCCAGGACCATTAGTTTTTACAAATCATTTTCCAGGTGTGCATCCTGAAGTAGATTTCCCAATTTTACGTGGTACATTGCAACCGCCAGATCCATTTTCACAAAGCAATTTGACTGCGCATAGCATTAAAACTGAGAAGCAAAAACCATTGAAATGCGAAGAAACTAATATTCCATATACCGATAGCTCGTTATTATTAAAAATTCAATTGAAGAAAAAATCTTCCATTCGTAAAAAGAAAGATGATAGCAGTAAAAAAGTATTTAAAAACAAACATAAATCTGTTGCTGATATTGATGACGAGGATGATTTTACGGATGAGGAGCTATTTGGCGATTTAGGATCTGATTCTGAAGATGAGGAAGAAGGTGCTGCTTGGTCATTGTTTAAATCTGTATTCAGAGGTAGAGAAAGGCATAGTGAATCTAGAGATTTTTATGATCGTGAAGAATGGTTACGAGGACGTATGTTGGATATTGATTGGAGACGACTTTTGCCAAATAAAGAATGGGGCCGTTTAGTAGATGGTGGAGATGAAGTATTGATACATGAAATGCAAGATGCTAAGGATATTGTAAGCAAATTGTATGATCCAATTTGTGATTGTTTTGAACACTATGCAATTATAAATACAAAAGTTAGTGTCATTTCCTTTAAAACTTTTAAAATTTTTTTAGAAGAATTTGGATTGATAAGTCAAATCAATCCATTTTTAAATATGAAAGCGCATGAAAATACTTTTATAATTGCAAATAAAGAAGAAACGGGTACATTGGACGAAGAGACTCGCAATTTAAATCGTGCGAACGATGATCGTTCATTAATGCGTTTTGAATGGCTCCATGCCATAACACGTATTGCATATGCCAAATATGCACAAAGTGAAAAACTTACAAGCGATACACCAACTGCTTTGCAAATGTTTGTCAATAAGGATTTAATTCCACAATTGGATCCAGATTCCAGGGATAGCAATCAATTTAGAAAAGACTTTTTATACCATGAAGATATGGACAATGTGTATCGTAGCAATGTTGCAACCTTGCAAGGCGTATGGAAGCGTTTTTCCACTAAGTCTAGACATGATGATCGCATGGTACGTCGTATGACATTAAAAGATTGGTTACATGTATGGACAGCACTGACATTTTTCGATGATACCTTTAATAAGCAAAAAGCAAAACTTGTGTTTGAACGTAGTAAAATGAAAGTCGTAGATGATTGGAAAGATGCAGCAAGGGGTAGAGTTTTATGTTTCGAAGACTTTTTAGAAGGTTGTGCAAGGATTGCAAATATTGTACCTATACCAACAAACGAAGAGATTCAAAATCTAGGCGCTGCATCAGCTGGACTTGCTTTACGGGCCATGCATAATAATGGTACTTATCGTAAATGGGCATCAAAATGGTATAAAAGCAAAGATATGTATGGTGATATGAGAAAGATGACGGAAAAATTGACTAAATTTCTAAATATTGTTGAAACTAGATGGAGTATTTCGCAATGGAATCCAAATAATTCAAGCAATTTATCATAAAAAAATAATTTTTATATATAAAAAAAATAAAAATCGCAAAAGCGGTAGAGAGACATTGTGTCTCTACATGTTGTGTAATACACGGTTGTATACGTTTAAGCATTCTTTGTGTGTGTGTGTGTGTTTACACAAATTGTTAATGAATTGCGTGGTACGAATTCGTATAAATTTTAATTATTTTTTATTTTTCAACCCATCATTAGAAAACATACATGCATATGCAAAAATTAAAATGTACGTAAAACATATATTTTATATGATAATACTAGATATATATTTTTTACGAATAATAAATTAAATATATTAAAATGCTCACAACATATTTTATGTACCCATCATTTTTACGAATCGTAAAAATCGTATGCATATATGATAATTACCATTTTACAAATTTTGTTTTTTTTACGCATTGTACACAGTTGAATTTTGTACATCATACTCTCCATCAACATCAACATAATCAATTTCTGTTTCTTCATCATCATTATATTGTTCATAATCTGAGTCATCATCATCAAATTTACTACTACGTTTTGATTCAATAAATAAATTTGCAATAAATTGAATACTTAATAAAGCTAAAAATATATAACCTGCTTTGTTATAATTCTCATTTGCTTTTAAAAATTCAGTTAGATAAACTGTTCCATAACCTAGTAAATTCCCTGCACTAATCATAATCGATGCACTAAATCCAGCTTTGCTTGGATTAATTGAAGCACCTTCCTCCAATGCCAATGGAATTCCACTAGTTATTGAAACACTAATCATGCAAACAGAAATAGCAATGGCGGAAAAATTATTCTCCATACTATTTGTAATTAAACTAAATGCACCAGCAACACCAATTGCAGCAAGTAAAATCAATAAATGTTTCGGTGAATTTTCCCAATGATTTTGTAAATGATCAGTAGCAGGTGCTAATATTATCACGCCAGATATGCCAGAAAACAAAAACATACTTAATATAGCTGCAGTCTCTTGAAATGTATAATTCAATGCATCCATGTATAATGGCAAAATGGCAGATAATGCACATATTAATCCAATTTGTACACTTACATTATATATTAAAATCAAAAATGAACGTTGTGTTAATGTCCACCATATAGTTAATTCTTTTGGATTCAAATGGTGTTGTTTCATTAAACTTGCTGCACGAGATTTTTTACGATCTCTGTTTGTTGTGATTAAAAATATTGTGTGTATATGTATGTGTTTGTGTGTTAGAGATGTTGATTATATATATATATATAAATATTGCTTTTGATAACATACGGTGGAAATGGTGCTCGTTCTTTAATTGTCAATGCATATAATAATGTAACAAATGTCACAAATGATGCTACGATGACAAAATACATTGGTATGTCATCTACACTTTGTATCCCACTACCAACAAATGCACCAAGTAATGCACCACCA
The DNA here is from genome assembly GCA_900128395.1 of Stramenopiles sp. TOSAG23-2. NCBI lineage: Eukaryota > Stramenopiles sp. TOSAG23-2. The sequence continues at coordinate 30,322 of LT649283.1, read as the reverse complement.
AGTGAAGATGGTACTGTATTGTAAATCATAGTTGATAAGAAACGTTCATCTTCTTGCATCCAATTCATATTAAATTTCGATACACCATTCATAACTAAAGGTTGTCCAATGGCAAAAATAATTGATGCTACAATTTCAATCCAAAAAATTCCAATATATGAGGAAGTTACACGAAGCCAACAACAAAGTGTTAACAATGCACCACCAATACCAGTTGAAATTGCAACCTATATTATTATTATTATATGATGTTTATATGTTAGGTATTATATTGATAAATATTATTTGTTTTGTTTTTGTTTTTGTATTTGTTTTTTTAAAATGACAATATATATATATATATATTAGATATATATATTACTTACACCACCTTTTTCTAAAATATAAAATCCTATGATAGATCCAGGTAAATATAATAAATATGCTATATTTGTTAATTGTACAATTGCATGCTGTTCTACATTATATTGTTGTGCTAATAAATTTTGTACCGTAGGCACTGCTATCCATACACATGAATTTGCAACATTTAACAAACATGAAACAAATAACATCCACCATCTTCGATTGTATTTTCTTTTCAAAATTCCAAGACCTAATGGGGATGGTTCTGGTGTTGCCGTTGTTGTCGAATAACCACGTTGTTTCCCTTGTGCATATATAGTTGATTTGATTGGTGTAGATTCTGTTATTGGTGGTATACTATTGTAATTTGTTGTTGCATTCATATTATTGTTTATATTATAAACAAATCAAAAATATATTTACGTAGTAATTAAATGAACGAATAAATCTGTATCTATTGATAATATATATATATATATACAGTAGTAAATGTCTGTATATCGATCTCTCCTCTCTTGTCATATATATATATACACATATACATTACATCTCTATAAATGACAGTTATATATTAAAGTATATATAATTATACATGATGTAATAATAATAATAATTCATCTCAGCACTACCTTTTCTTTCATCTAAAATATATAAGGAGTCGTACCATAAGATCACAGGATCACAGCAGGCATTACATTCATGATTGTACCTTAATTTAGTGAGAGGTTTTGGGCGCCAGAGGTTTTGGTTCAATAATTGGCATATTATTGTTTATAAATGTTTGTTATTGAGTGTATATTTTGATGGTTTGAGTGTGTACGTAAATATAAAATGCGGGTTGTGTGCGTTTGTCTTTTGTCTTAGTTGAATAGTTTTGAGGTGAAAAAGCGAGTGAGTGGTGAACTGGTGAGCGAGTATAGGCATGTCAAGCCAATATATAGTAGCTCATTCATTTTATATAAGTGTACATTTAAAATTAAATAATATTTAATAAACTACTTCTTTTATATTTTATGATATGATACTCGTATGATATAATAAAAAACAACAACTTTGCTCTCGCTTCCCGGCCCGTGAAGTTCGAATAACAACCTCTGTCTCTCCTTTATTCCAAAACAAACACACACACACACGCATTAAAAAAAATAAAAAGTATGTACAAAAAATGCGGCGTGGTGTGGTATCTTTTAATGTGATATCATATACCATTTAATTTGAGATATCATTTGAATAAATAAATATTAAATGGATTAATATTTACACACATAATACATAATATCTCTGCCGAGTTCGCGTATTTATTTGTTTGTACTTTTCATCAGTCATGATTCTTCTTCTTTTTATTAAATGATGATGGTAATAATTTACTATTTAATTTTGGTAATGATTTTGCACGTAAATGTCGTCGTTTTCTACTATTATTCTCCTTTTTTTGTTTTTTCTTATTATTATTATTCATATGATATCCAATTCGTTCAAGTGTTTTACTTTTACCTACTATGCTATAATTAACATTCTTCATATTCGTCATATTATTACTATTACTATTAGTTGATGTTAATGATGATTTAACACGTAATGATCGTTTTAATGATTTTAATTCATGTTTCATTTTACTTAAATCATCATGGATAATATTTGTTGTATTACGATTTACAACATCTTGTGATAATAATGCATTCTTCTTCTCGTTTTCTTCATCAAATTTACCATCATCGTCATCACCATAATTGTTCCTAACTGCTACTTCTTTATCATCATCATCATCTACTGCTGCATCTTCTTGTAACATTAATTGTTTGTACTTTTCTACTGTACTTTTCATTAATAATTTTGGTGAATCTGGTCGGAACATTTCAATGCCATTTAAACGTGGCAATGTATTCAATATATTTTCTGTATCAATACCTTCAAATATATTTTGTTGTTGTTTCAAAACGTTTGCATCATGTTGTGTTTCAATAGTCCATGGAAAGACACGTTTAATTTTCGGTCCACGTTTTTTTTGTCCACGTTTTGGTAAGGATGTATAATTTGAATTTACTTCCAATAACCATGGTAATGGTGCAGCATTGTTGCTATCGGCCTCATCATCGTTTTGCATACCATATTCATAATCAGGCGATGCAGCAGCATTTCTTTCTTTGTTGTTGTGTTTCATCATGTTCATATTATTTGTTTTTGTGTTTGATATGATACTAATATTGGATGATGATTTGGATTTTCTTACTACAACATTATTATTATGTTTTTTTTCTTGATCATCCATATATTGTTTCAATGTAATCATTGATTTAGTTGTATTATCATTTTTTGTTAACATCATATTTGTATTATTTATATATTGTTTTGACTATTGTGTACATAATATTTGATCTACTGAGTTACACGATGATGATGATGTCTATATGTTTATTGGTGAAGTGGTGCGCGAACAAATCTATTCGTACCCTTACCCCTCCATTATTTATTGTCAATATATATATATAAAAAAATATATTATATATTATACTATAATATATATATCAAATATATATATATATTGACAATTAATTATGTAACCTACTCAATACAGGCGGTTGTACTCCTTTACCGGTTGAAAGTCTATTAGTATGGGAATACTATAGGAAAAGGAATTTTCAAAGAACAGTGCGTGTGTTGGTGTGATGGATGGACAGTGAATTGTGATGTCCATGCTATGTCCATGCTATGTCCATGCTATGTCCTGTCTAGGTGTTGGTCAATAGGGTTCTATTTGTTCTTTACTTATAGCAGTAACACAGCATTAGCAGCAACACAACGGCTAGTGCTATTTACATCCTATTTCATTTCATAGAGGCCGATTTTTTGATCATTTTTTTTTTTGATTTTTGATTTGTTGATGAGCTCTATATAATTCAGAAAAATACCTATAGAACTTTGATAACCTGGTGAAATGAAATCTATTAGAGATGAGTTCAAGTTGAAAATGAAAAAATAATATGATATATTTTATATTTAATTACACTGACGCTCGGAGATTATATTACCCTCTGTTTTTATATACTTCGTATACTTTTTTATTTTAATCTTTTCTGTTCTGCACCTTCTCTCCCCTTCTTTTTTTATGCTTATGAAATAATTTTAAAATTCTCTTGTTGTTGTATCTCTCGTACTAACCATTCAAGATCACTACCCTGCACAGATGCAGCCGCAGCTGCTGGTTTCATTGGTTAGCTTGCGGTGGTGCATGAGAGCAATTTATACACCTTCCACGAAATGTATATAATTTAATGTCCATTCTACATCAATCGTATGCACCGTACCTATCGTCGTCGTCCTCGTCGTCCTACCATTGTCACTTGTTAAATGATCGATAATTGTTAATTTCGATTTCATACCATCAACAACTGTTGTATATACAATTGGACCATTATTATTATTTCCATCATTATTAGTATTAATAGTATCAAACATAACTAATCCATCATTTGCTGGTATACCACCAATATCATTGTCACTTATTTTTGTACTTGTATTTTGACCAATACGTACTAAATAATTATTTCGATTATCAATCGCAATAATTTCTTTTAATGTATCGGAAACAAGTAATGGTGATAATAATGTATGTGGATCCGTTTGCATAATCGTTTCATTACTACCAGTTATAACATCAAACATATATAATGTATTACCAACATATGGATTATTTAAACATGATAACCAACTAAATTGTTTATTCATATTAGAATCATACGTTGATGACTATGTGTGTGTGTGTGTATTAAATTGTTAGTATATATATATATATATATGTAAATAGAAAGAATTAATATTTTACTATTACTTACTTCTAAATATACACCACATTCTACTGAAAATTCCACTAAACTTTTCACTTTACCAGTATGAATATCAATACTAACAATACTATTTGCTAAACCATTTGGATATCCAACACCAGTAGCAATTAAACGTTTATTTTTCAAATCAAAATGAACTTCATTAAAACAAGAAGAACCACCATCACAATCACTGATATCAACTATAATATCATCTTTAGCAAATGTATTATTTGTTAAATAAAATCGTTTTAATGTAAATCCATTTACTAATAAATAATATATTTGATCTTCTGGCGAATATGCCGTTTCCATAACATATACAACATCTAAAAATTTTTCAAGTAAAGTTATATTCCCAGTATTTATATCTAATTTACATATTCCACTTGGTGGTGCTGCAATATTATTGTTGTTATTATTATTATTATTATTATTAATTGGATGTTTCAATAAAATATGTTTTTTCTGACGTAACATCGTTCTTGTTGTTGTTGTTGTTGTTGATTTATCGATGTTATATGTCAAACCAACGATAAATGGTGATGATTTGTTTATTTTATTAGCATCTTGTTTTGTTATTATTGCTGATGATGATACTGTATTTTGAATATTAATTATAAATATAAATAATATAATGGTAATAATAAATAATATTGTTGTATCTTTCCACATGATGTTGTGATAACAGGTTCCGTGCGTTCTAAATTTATTATCGTTTATGGTGTAATTGAATTATCTTCTGTTGTTGAATTATATATAAATTTGATCTTCTTGATTATATATAAATTAAATATAAAATTCTTTCATTCTATCTCTTGATAACTTGTAAATGGCAATGTGTAGTATGCATGCATTTATATATATATATATATTGTGTATAGCTTAGCTATACTACTAAAATAATATGAAAAAATATGATGTTATAATAAATGTATCGTCTTCTCTGTCTTATTAGCTATAGCTATGCTATTGTTCAGATTGTCGGAACCTTAAAATTATTCCTAAATTCCTAGCTATATATCTGTATCTTCTATCATGCTATTATTATGCTATTGTCGGAACCTTACAAAAAACACTAACAACAAAACAAGGTAATATCTCTTTCAATACCTTGCCTTTATGAATGCTTGACAAAAGCATTGTAGACAGATCATTGGTTTTACTTTGGCTAATGTTTGGCATCTTTTTCAATTGTTTGCCTTTATGAATGCATGACAAAAGCATTGCAGACAGATCATTGTTTTTACCTTGGCTCTTGCTCAACATAACGTTGCATTGCAGACAGATCATTGTTTTTACCTTGGCTCTTGCTCAACATAACGATTGCATCAACACATGCATAATGGTATTTTCCAACATCGTTGTTATACAAAATCCTTTCCATTTCTGTTGATCTCAATTTTAACATGTTGACCATAATTTCATTGTCAATTTCCAACTGTTTTATTTGTTCCTTTAATTGCAATTCATGTATTTTATAGTTTGTTTTATCTTTTTTTATTTCTTTTTTTAATTGTAATACTTTCTTTCCTAATACAATTGTATATTCTGATCCATTACATGATATGGTTGCCATAATTTCTTTGCATGTTTCAAAAATTGAAAAAGATGCCAAACATTAGCCAAAGTAAAAACAATGATCCATCTGCAATGCTTTTGTCAAGCATTCATAAAGGCAAACAAATAGCCAAAAAAGCGGAAAATTTAACCACAAATTGTTTATCTTTATCACAATCTGTATTATCATTTGATAATCATGTATATCCATATAGTAATATGTTTATTACAGCTACATCAACACATACAACGGAGTTAGGAAATAGCATCAATTTAATAAATTTAATGCATAATATATCACAGTGTTTCAGCATGTAGCAAAAGCATTAATTGCACAAATGGAACAAAGGCTAGGTTTTGTTCTATTTAATGCAACAAATGAACAATGTGAATTGCATAAAAAAGAGTTAGAAGGGATGTTTCGTGCCCTAACTCGAATACAGCTACGATACCATTTTATGCTGTTTCTTCAAAGGAATAAAAAGACCATATCATTTGCAGTTGACAATGGTGTTGAGACAGCAAGCATTGAGGGCTATGAGAATTGGTTATATCTGAATAAAGGCAAACAGGTTAATTCCTTTATTAAACAAATGAAAGTATTTTATGGTAAAGTTAGTGAAGCTTTACAAGACGTAGAATCGAGGATTATCAATGTGGATGAGCAAGTGGCTAATAATATGATGGGTGATCGAGGCACTAGCACATTGGCTGAAAAAATAGATGAAAAATAGATGAAAAATAGATGAAAAATAGATGAAAAATAAGATGAAAAATAAGATGAAAAATTTGATAAATTTTTGTAATAATAATTTTTTTGTTTTAAAAAAGGGCTTATTTCAGCAGCCATACCTGGTAGTGATATGATGTGCATAGTGCATAATAATAATATCTGTAATAAAAAAAAGAATTATTAGTTTTCTCTACGATACATACATACATATTATTATTAATAATATTATACGTACAAAGACATAGAAGAATTGTTGTACATATATATATATATATATATCAATTAAGATCTATATAAATAAACCATGTCAAGCATTACTATCGATAAAAAGACCAACAACAATGATAACAACAATCAAACAACAACAACAACAGCAACAAACAACAAATATTCATATGCAACATTAATTACTTCGGATGATTTTTACATGGGATTACAAACCATGATATTTACATTAAAACAAACATCAACAAATTTTCCAATTATTATATTAGTAACAAATCAAGTATCAATAAAAACAATTCAAAATATTGAACAATTATCATCACCATCCATGCCAGTAAATGTTTTAAAAGTCGATGCGATACCAAATCCAAATCAAAAAGTACATATTAAAGGTTGGGTAAATGCTGGATATACAAAATTACATATTTGGAATTTAATGGAATATGATAAAATTGTTTATATTGATGCAGATACGTGTATATTGGAAAATATTGATCATTTATTTAATAAACCAAATTTATCAGCTGCACCAGATGTATTTCCACCTGATAAATTTAATGCAGGTGTATTAATTATTAAACCATCTGATAAGATTTTCGAAGATATGAAAAGTAAAACATTTGAATTAAAATCATATGATGGTGGTGATACAGGATTTTTAAATGCATATTTTCCAAATTGGTATCAATTAAATTCAGAACATCGTTTACCATTTGCATATAATGCACAACGAACATTGCATTGGATGACATATGAGAAACAACCCGGTTATTGGAATTCCATTAAACCAATTAAAATATTACATTTCAGTTCCACGCCAAAACCATGGAATAATGCTGAAAAAAAAGGTGATTTAGAAATGATATGGTGGCAATTTTATATACAAAGTCAGTTGTTTAGTAGTGGTACTGGTGGTGGTGGTAGTGATAAAAGTGGTGGTGGTCTTGCTGGTTTGTTGTCTGGATTTTAGAGGAGGGATTGAGATGGGGAGATAGGATTATATTGTGGGACCGCGAGAGGTGGCGTTTCGTTTCAAAACACACAGCGCAAAAAAGTGTGTGCATCTCATGTGTGTGTGTGTGTAATCATTTTGCATAATGTGTACATAAATGATTGGTTAAAATCTTTATGATATGCATATCATATGCATATCATATCATATTATGATAAGAGTTATGATATCATATGTGTGTAACATCAGTGTTAAATATTAATAATCCTTGTGTGTAAAAACCTTTTTTTATTACGTGTATATATTATTGGTCCGGCGGTCCGGCTAGTATTTTTTTAAGCACTTTTATTGAATGTATACATGCATAATTAATAAAAAAATGTACCATGCAGTGTCGTACCCTGCTGGGGGGAGTGTCCTTTTTTGCCTCTTCTCTCGTCCTCCAATTTTATATTAAATATTTCTTTACACTCCTGTATCTCACATCAAATTTACTCACATCCACACACTCGCATCGTCACAGCCCTTCTAAATATTCATGGACTATATCATATGTTGGTAATGCAATTGCTGATACAGGAAATGCACGGACTAACATGACTGATAAACCACGATAAAAAATAGTTATACCATGATTATGATATAATATAGAACCAAGACGATACAAATTTCTTAAACTTTGTGTATTTTTTCCATCCCCAATTTTTTCTGCTTGAATTCTATTTTTCAATACATCGATTGGATATACAATTGTCCATCCAACAATACCAGAAATTGCACCACTTAACATACGTACATGTAATGGTATATTGTTATTATTATTATAAGTCGTAGCCGTATCGACTCTCATCATCGACCTATTGTTATTATTATTATTATTATTATTACCTTCCTCATTTATATAATAATAATAATAATTCATATGAAAACGTTTAATCATTTCATATGTACCAAAATAAACACCACGTCCAATTGTTTCTGATAATACTTGTGCATTCCAACCTTTATACATACCATTACGTAAACCTTCTTGTTGTAATATATTTTTTGCACATGTAATAGTTGAACGTAATGTATGTTGTTGATATTGATATGATGTTGTTGTTTGTAATTGTACTTTAACACGATGTAGTGGTGTTGTTAAAAATGATGTTAAAAATCCACTACATGAACCTGCAATGAATATATATGATAATGGTAATGAACATGATAATAATGATGAGGAAGATAATGTTTTATTGTTCTTATTATGATTATTCTTATTGATTACAATATTATTATATATTTGACGTTTCACCATTTCAAAAGATGAAAAAACGGTTGTACTTATAATGGATGTTGCTACTAGGGGTGGAACAATGCCACGATAAAAACCTAATAAACCATATCCTTGAAATGTTCCATTGATGGTATTATATAAATGTCCACCTGATGTGGTTATATTACGACGAGTTGTATTTATATTGAAATTTGTTGTTGTCATTGATTTATTATTATTATTATTATTACTGGTGGAGGAGGAACGTATTTGATGTGAAATTAGTTTTGCTGGATTATCTATTGTTTGGGCACGTACACGTATTGTATCAAATGGTTGGGAGACACATAATGCAGCAATACCTGATATAAATCCTGATATGGAATCAATTAATATTGTATTATTATTATTATGATGATGATTTGTTGTATTATTGTTGATGGTGTTGGATGTGGCATTAACAATAGTAGATGATGACGATTGTTTCATTATTATTTTATACTACACTACCGTTTTCTTTATAATCAAACGATGATGGAGATTGAGATAGTAGGAATACGCTGATCATGTTTTATATAGTATGAATTTAAATAATTCAAAGAGGTAGAGATGAATATATAATATATATATTACAGTATTTATTATGCCACAGGTCTTGTATGTTGTGTAAAAAAGTTTTCGTTCGTATTATTACGAAAAAACCAAAAAATATATTTTGTGTTTTCTTTTTCATTATATTTATAACTATTCTAAATTTAAATGTTTATAAGCTTTATAATGCTTATTTATTATTAAATTGCTTTTAATATATATATATTTTAAAATAGCATTTTTATATATTATGATTATTAATAAGCTCATTTACATTATCAATAGGGTCAAATATTATACAAATATTCAATAAAAGATTTATTTTAATTAATTATAAAAGCTATTTAATATTAATTTATACTTTTATTTAGCTATTAAAAAGATATTATATGTATAAAACGAAGTAAAATAATATAAATTGAAAAAAAGAAAATTACATATCGAAAAAATATGATGATAATTTTTACTTTAGTATTATGTGTTGCTCGAAGAACATATTGTCATCATAATGTTTTAACATACATCACACAAATACACTCAATATAAATATAAACAAAAAGCCTTCTTCATCATATATACAGAGATACATACATACATACATACACATACAACCATCATATCCAAGAACAACTTCTCTATAACTCTTATTAAAAAAGTCATTAAAAAAATACACCAACAACAGTACCGATAATTCCAACCATGATGGTATCATACCACCACCAACATCACCAAAAAATAATATCATTATTAGTATTATTAATATTATCAATCATCACCAACAACAACCATGTAATAATAATAATACATGCGAAAAAATTATCACCACCGCCATCTAGTTTAAAATGTCAATTAGATTCATCGAAATATTTCTATCCAGGTATGTGGAATCACACAACATTACGGACATGTACTGGTGGTATACGACCAGAAAAAATGTGTATTATTGGTGGTGGTTCCTCTGGTGTACATATGGGTTGGTTATTAAAACGACGTGGATTTGAAAATACAATATTATATGAACAAAAAAAAAGATTAGGTGGTTTTATATGGACAAGACCAAAAGATTTACAGACGAACATTACACGTGAACTTGGTGCGGCATTTTTATCACCAGATTATATTGAAGTACGTGAATTTTTAAAACGTTATAATGAATCTGGTGTACCATTATCCGTAAAACATATGATGCATTTTCATAATACAACAGATATACCACAAGAAATAGTATCATCTTTATTAGGTAATAATAATAATAATGTGAAACAGACGACGAAGCAGAAAAAATCATCAGAAGGAGAAAAAGAAATACCAACACAACAACAACGAGACATCCCAGAATTACCAGCAACATATTATAACAATTGGTTAAAAAAATATACTGGTACAAACGATCCAAATATAAATGGTAAATTAGTTAGTGATGCATTAAATAAATATTATGCAATTTCTAAGAAAATATTTGGTAATTACAAAGGTAGATTTCCACCACGTCCAAAAACAATAACGCAATTAAATATGTTAAATGGTACAGCAATTGATTTTTTAAAACGTAATGATATTGAATTGTTATATCCATTAATGTATCAATTCTTTGTATTACAAGGAATGGGTTTATTAAAAGAAATGTCAGCATATTATATGTTAAAATGGTGTAATCCAATATCTATGCAAGGTGGTGGTTTTGGAAATAAGGAATACCCATTAGCAATGTTAAAAGATGGATATGGTGGTATAATTAATAATATGGCAGAAGAAGTTCAATTAAATGTGAAATATGGTTATAAGGTGAAAAACATCATACGACGACCTAGTAGCTCTTCCTCATCATCGACACTATTCGCCAATGATGGGAGTAGCAATGGAATGGAACCATCAATCACATTACAATTTGAAAATCCATCAACCTATCCAGATGAAACATGTGATTTTATTATTTTAAGTGGACCGATTACAAATTATGTACGTGGATCAAATGATAGGAAAATCAAGCCAATATTAGATCAAGTAAGTGTTGGGGAACATTCATTATTTTATAATAAACAAGCAATGCAATTTTTAGTATCATTAGTTGAATTTGAAGATATTCCAAATGAATTTCAAGCATTGGAATTTTGGCCAAGTAATTTTCAAAAAAAAGGTAGTGTAATCGTAAGACGTGATATTGGATATGCTGAAACTGGAAAATCACATAAAGTTGGTGGTATTCAATCATTTTCATATTATCCATATCCACAATGCAATCGTTCCGTGCATTGGGAGGAACAACAAAAATGGGCAAAAGCACATAATAAAAAAATTACAAAAACGTTAGGACAATTTTATGTAGATACATATTATTTTCATTATAATAACCAAGATGTTATGGATGGAAAAGTATGGGACTTAGATGATTTGCAAATGGGTGATGGTATTTGTAATTGTACATTATATGTTGGTGGATGTGCATCATATGAAACAGTTGAAGATAGTATGCATTATAATTTGAAATTAGTCAACCAATTAATTGATCTTGTTGATGATGATCGTGTTAGTAATAATAATAAGAAGAAGAAGAACAAGAACGGTAATTATGACCGTAAAGTAATAGATGATAGTGGTGATAGTATTAATAACGAAGACAAACGTTCTTCCATCGATAATACTATTGATACTAAAAGAATCCTATCATCCACATCCATAATGCCACCACCACCACTTCCACCATTTACATCACCAGTAACAACTACGATTGAATTATTAAATATACAAATACCATGTAATAATTTGAATAAATTTTTATGGGCAGATAATGAAACATGGACAAAAGTATTGGAAAAACAACCTGGATTTGTTGAAAAAATTGTAACTGTTGACCCAACCACTATGAATGTTTCAAAAGCAAATAGTGTCGAGAATAGTAACGATGATACTACTACTACTACTACTACATGTACCATTTGGAATTATGTAATATGGGAATCATATGATTTATGGAAAAGTGTACCAAGTCAAGTATTAATTGATACTGATAATGCGATGACGAAATTATATGGTGAATCCATACCGGTAATGCCATATCCAATGAATAATAAAAATGGATTAAAAGTATTATATGATACATTGCAACCATTTGGTGGTGTGAAACCAGTTGCAATAAAAAAAGAAGCTATTGAATTTAATCGTTTTATAATTGATTGTCAGCGTGTAAATGAATTTATAATTGCTGATAATTCAACGTGGACACCATTTTTATCTAAAAAGCCAGGTTTTAAACGTAAAATATTATCAATGCATCAAGAAGAAATAGATGATGATGATATTACCGCAACAACAACAAGTAAATGCGAGATGTATACACTTGTTGAATGGGATACATATGATTTATGGCAAAATGTTTGTGGAACACCAAGTGGTAGTAAAGAATGTGCTACAATACAACAACAATTTGCAAAACAATTTGGTTCCCCAATACCATCATTAACACGTACGTAAATATATATATATCATAATATGATATATATACACATTTGCATCTGCTGTCACTAAAAAAAAAAAAAACAATATTATATTATCCTCTATCATCATTACCATATAATAAAACATATGTACTAACAACTAATAATACAAAAATATTAATTCACCATAAATACATACACCGCATATATATATATATATATATAAACAGGCTTGCCTACGTCAAAAGGTTTATCTGTTTTATTAGGTAGTACATCTAAATTAGGTCCACGATTGATAGCAATTAATGGTGTAGATGTAGTAGCATATTTTTCATTAAAACAAGGAGAAGAGAAAGATGTGAAAGGTACAGCATTATATCGTCGTTATATCAATTCAAGTACAATTTTATCTTCGACATTATTGCAATATCATCCAGAACCATATGAATTTTGGTTTTCCACGAATGAAAATGCTATTTTATTTGAAAAAAATCCATGGAAATATATTCCAGCATTTGGTGGCCATTGTACGCATGGAATAAGTTCTAGAAACGATTTGACACCTGAATTTTTAGCAGATGGACGATATGCATTTACATGTATAAATACAACGCAATGGTATATTTTAAATGGTACTTTGTATATGAATAGTTGTGGTATGTATAAAGATTTCATAAAAGATCCAAGTGGTGATGCACGAACATCACATGCTAGATGGAAAAATTGGTTTGGAAAAGAAAGTGGATATGGTCCAATTAACGATCGTTGTTTTCAAAATGGTGGATTTTGGGATGGGAATCCAATTGGTGCATTGATACCAAATAAATGTGTAATGAATTGAAGGGAGGTGATGCGAGGTAGAAGTGGTGAGAAAAGAGTAGTGGGGTGTGGTGTATTTAATATAATATGAGAAGGGAGCTCTAGATTGATGTGTCGTACGAAAGATCTCGTATAATTTAGTTAAAAACGCATAATTTAAATTTTATTTTAATTTACTCATCATACTTAGGTACTCTTTCAAAAAGATACATCTGTGTACAATAATTGAAATAATCTGATCTCACACTAGTGTGTTGTATACCCATATATATGATATATATTATGTGCATAAGGAGAGGATAGTTGGTTTTTTAAAGACGACACGTTTTTTATTTTTTTTTTACTACTCTTTCTCAAATATTATAACTAACAAACGACTATGGCTCTCTCACCCTTTATATTCCCTTATTACATTGGAAATTTCCCTTGATTCTCTGATTCTCTTTCCCTTCCTTCGATATCAAATCATAATCGTAAATCATTATTATTATTATTTTTTTTAATATTCTTCTTCCTCATCACCATCGATTTCTGCATAATTCACTTTTGTACGATTTCGTCTTGAACGACCACCTCTAATGATTAAAGATGTATCAATACCATCCAATTCTTCTTTGTCTAAGAAATCGCTAACATCCTCTTCATCGCTATAATCATCATCGTCGTTTCTTTTTTTCTTTGGCTTTTTCTTTGTTTTCTTTGCTTTCTTTTCTTTTTTTGCTTTCTTTGCTTTTTTCATTTTCTTTTTATTGTTTGAAGAATTGCTACTACTAGATGATGGTTTAACTTTTATTTTGCTACTACTACTACTACTACTACTACTACTACTATTAGTGGAGCTTTTCTTTTGATTGCTATTACCAAATAAATCTTCTTCATCATCTGAATCGTCTGAATCATCTAATATTTGTATACGTTTTTTCTTTTTCTTCTTTTTCTTCTTTTTCTCTCCACCACTTTTTCTTTTCTTCTCGTTATTATTCTCATCATCATCTTGTAATGCAGCTTGTTGTGCTTTACGTTTTTTACTTAATTGTTCCAATGCATTGCGTCGATCATCATCCATCATCAATAAATATAATTGAATGGTTTATATATGTGTGTATATATATATTATTATTATTATTGTTATTATTATTGTTCACTTCTAATTACTACATCATCAATCTTCTACCATCTATATTATAATATTAGTAATATAATATATATATATATCATTTATCATTTATTCAATTTTTTTCAATCTTGCCTTTACACCTTATAATAATACCAGCTTGTTGTGCTGTTGGCGGCGGCAGCTGCAAAACAACAACCTTCTCGAAAAATAAATAAATAAATAAATCATCGCCAATAATTTATACTTTGGCATATACTAATACATGAAATAATACCTATATATATCCTACGTATCCTTGGTGGTATTCTTATAGCTAATTTAAATTCATCCACACTTATAATTTATATAATTTTATACTCTATACAATATTAGAACTATATTCATTTGCATTTACATAGTTCTTTGTTTAATAAAACAACTTTTTAATAACTCAGCTTTATATATATATATATATATTGGTTATATATATATATATATATTACTAATATGATGGTGGATGGATGGATGACTCTCTAGAGACTATCTCTCTACCTGCCCCCCCCCCCACCGTCAACAGTTAACTCAGCTTTATATACTGTATATTATACTATGATGATGGAGGGATGATGGATGTCAAACTAATGGCCCTATAGACTATCTCTCTCCCTGCCCTGCCCCCCTCCCCCCGTCAACAGAAATAATATATACAGAGAGATTAACTATGATGATCCTATACTGTGTGTGGTGATATATAATATTCATTGTCCCTTTCTTTATTTTGTTTACTTTCTCTTCTTTTGTTTCTTCTTACTACTACTTGATGATCCTTTCCGTTTCTTTTTACTTCCACTTCCATTACCATATTTTGCACTTAACATATCAATCATTGATGTATGACGTTCTTGCCCACGACTAAAAATTTGTGCACGTAATGCTGCCATTGGATCAGTATCATCAATAGGTGGTGGTTGTTCACGTTTTTTTTTGTTATTATGAATTTGTGCACGTAATGCAGCAAATGCATCATCATCATTGTCTTGTTTTTTCTTTTTCTTTTTTATTTTCTTTTTTGTATTATTTTTATTTTTATTACTATTATTACCTTTTTGTTTTGAATTTTCTTTTTTTTTATTATTATGTCTACTAGTATTACTACTACTACTACTACTACCATCCTTTGTTGAAGATGATGATGATGACAACATGTTTGTATCTTCATCTTCTTCACCATATACAATCCAATCATCATCATCATCGACTCCAGCTTCTTCTTCTTCCTTCTCTTCTTCTTCTTCTTCTTTACCAATATCTTCACCATTTTCCATTTCCATTTGATCCAATTCCTGACTTGTTAAAATATTCATTTTACTTTTTTGATAAATAGTTTTCAATTGAATTTCTTTCTTTTCAATTGCTTCATCAATGATTTGAATAAAACGTGGAATGTCTTCATCACGACTACATAAGATAAAACCCAGTATATTTGAAACATTACCTTTATGTTTAACATAAAAGTCAACAATTGCTTGTTTTTCTTCATTTGAATGTCGATATTCTTTTTCAAATGCGAATATATCCTCCTTTGTAATTTCAGGAAATGCTTGACGATAATGTTTATATGCTTCCCAAAATTGATTATTATCCGTATCCGTACATCCAGTACGATCGTATAATTTTCTTTTTTCTGGATCGGATAATATTTCATATGCTTTTTGTAATATTTGAAAGTTTTTCTTTGCTTCCACGGTGCCACCACATCGATCTGGATGCACATGCCGTGCTTTCGTATGATATGCTTTTTTAATTTCTTTTTCTGTTGCATTTGGTAATATATTTAATAATTTATATAATGCATGTTCTTCTTCTTCTTCTTCATTATTATTATTATTAGTTGTTGTTGATGAGGATGCCATTATCTTTTTGTAATATATATATATGTATATATTCAAACACGATATTCTTTTTTTTGTTCGTATATAAAGTAGATATAAACTACTTTCTGTAAATATATCTATATCTATACAATTTCACTTTGTTGAATATATATATATATATATATATATTGTTCTTGTATCATCATTCAATTCACAATTCAATTTTCAATTCAATTGATGTTGTTATGTCATTTTGTTGCCAATCATTCATCAAAGACATATATATACGAAGAGGGAGGAGTATAGAAAGAAAAGATAATAAAAAACAGTAAATATATTATTACAACAGGAACACTTGGAACGAATACAAAATATTAAAAAAAAGTAATATTATAAGATTCATATATCTATATCAATACATACACACAGACACACATACAAATAAAAAAAAAGATGAATAAGAAAAATAAATTACAACAACATGAACAAACAAATATTCTACGTGGTTATTTCTTCATGTTATGTTTAGCATTACAATTTGGGTTACAACCATTATTTACACAAACATGTATTGATAAAAATGCACACAAGCCAACGTTAGTGCTATTATGCGAAATAATCAAATGTATTTTTGCCATCATCTTACTATTTGTAGATGGTGGATCAAGTGGAAAAGCAGCAATACAACAATGGTCATATATTGATGCATTGAAATGTGCAGGTGTACCAGCAGCTATTTATGCATTTCAAAATGTTTGTATACAAATGGCATATCAAAATATGGATCCAATCATTTTTAATTTATTAAATCAAACCAAAGTTGTATTTACTGCGATCATGGTCTATGTATTATTAGGTAAAAAACAAACGTTTGGTCAATGCATTGCATTGCTTATGTTAATGATTACTGGTGTTTTATTAAGTATACCAAAAAATGATAATAACAATGTTAATAATGTGGAGAATGATTTTTTGTATGGTATTATTCCATGTTTATTAGCATGTATGTGTAGTGGATTTGCATCTGCATATAGTCAAATGATTATGTCTGGTCAAACAAAACGTAATTCATATTTATTTTCCGCAGAATTGAGTTTTATTAGTGCAATGATATTATTTGTTACTAATTTAATCATGTTGAATACCTCATCGCCATTGACAACAACAACATCGACAACATCTTTTATATTTATATTCACTTCATCCATTGTTAATTTAAATGGTATGACTTCATATGTAATGATACCATTGTTAACAAATGCATGTGGTGGTATATTTGTTGGTCAAGTTACGAAACATGCTGGTTCTGTACGTAAAATATTTTGTGTTGTTTGTGGTATTATCATGACAGCTGTTAGTAAATATTTTTATTTTAACAAACCAATTACAAATGATGTATATGTAGCAATGCCATTGGTTTTTATTAGTTTATATATTTATAATGCAAGTGTAAATAAACAGAAAAAGGATTTGAAGAATAAGAAAGATGATTAATATATGTCGGACATAATGTACATGCGAAGCGAGGTGGGGAGAATGAAAAAGTGTAGTATATGGTGTACACAGAGAAAGAGATGAGAGAAGCAGTTACACAAAACAGAAATAATATGACACATATAAATACTATCAACACACATATGTCCATGTAATATTACAATTTGGATAAATCAATATTTTTATATCGATTAACCGCACCACCGACAAATTCTAATGTCTTTGATATAATTTCATTTTGTAAACAATTGATCCAAATTTGATTTACCAATGGGAATTCCAATTCAAAATCAATACCTGCACCAATCCCATTTCTTACTTGTGGTACTAAATAACATTCTGCTTGTGTAATTTCATTACCTACACAAAACTTACCAGTACTATTGTATTCTTTTAAATGCGCTTCTAAGCCAGCAAAGCCACGTCGTAATACTTTTAAACGAAAAGGATGTTGAAAGATTGGTTTGTCTGAATGTTCTTTCATTCCCATATTAATAGCTAATTTAATTATTGGTAAATTTTGTAATGGATGTATATCACATTGAATAATATTTACTATTTGTTTCATACGTATTTGTTCCCATGTCGAATTTGGTATTAATGTTACATTCGATGATGATATATCTTCCAAATAATCACAAATAGCACCACTTTGTGTTAATAAACCTTTTCCAGTGACACTCATAAATGGATATCGTCCTTCTGGGTTTAATTGAAGATTATTCGGTCCAACATGTTGTAATTCCACTTGTTCATCCGTAATTAATAATAAATTCCTTGCCAATAATGTACGTACAGATGCAGATGAATTGTTTGCATATATCAATGTTCCATGTGACATATTTTGTATTATATTATAATTAGATATTATAATTATTATTATATTCTTTGGTGATCTATTTTTTTTTTCTCTCTGTTAAATATATATTTGTTTTTCTTCTATATACCCATCACACTCATCACCCATATATGTGTGTGTTACAGGTATTGATGAAGAGGGACTATATATAGCACGCGATGATTGTATAAATAATAATAATGTATAGAGAAGAAAAATGAATACGATCATTATTAGAGAGAGATAAGATCATTTGATATACAACAACAACAATACAAGTGTACAAAAAAATATATTATATAATTTATGGTGATAATATATAAATAAATACATAAATAAATGCAATGATGATGTCATTTGATGAAATATATATATTAATAATAAATGAAATGAAATTACATATTAAAGAATTTGCTGTTGGATTTATATTATTAATTGTATTTGATTTGTTTATTAATCAAACTACAGTTGGAAAAATTGCACGTTGGAAATGTATACATGCATTTGCTAATTTACTAATCAGTTACTTTTGCATCAACGATTTGTTAAAAACTGCTGTTGACCCTATTGGCGCTACAAAAGGTGTACGTGGAGTTGATTATTCCATGAAACCAGCATACATGATATTATGTTTACATATTTATCATTTATTGCCATTTATGAGGTTTAAATTGCATGATGGGGATGTATTTCACCATTTAGTTTTTGTTGGTATCGTTGGGCCAGTTGGAATTGCATTTGATACAGGTCCATTGCAAAATTTTGTTGCATTTTTCATATGTGGTTTACCTGGTGCATTGGATTACATCATGTTAGTATTAGTGAAATTGAAAATGTTATCACGATATGATGAAAAAGTTTGGAATGCACGTATTAATGTATGGTTACGTTCCCCTGGATTAACAATTGCATCATGTTTTATTTATTTAGGAATATTATATGGTGATGATGATAGTCGTTGTAAAAAGATGCCAATCTTATCGTTTTTAACTGCAGCATTAATATTAATCAATGGTCAGTATTATAGTCAAGTTGTTGTTGGAAATACATTCCGAACTGTCCAACGTTATAATTCTTAAAGAGTTACGTAGAGTACAGAGAAAACAAATGAAACAACATCAAACACATATATACATATACAGAGTAAAACATGATTTGATATGAATTGAATTGATGTGGAGACAGGACATATTTAGAAGAGATTTTAAAATGATTTCATTTTGAGAGGAACGAGAAGAGTAGAGAGATCTAAATTTCATGTATACACACTGTACACACATATATTTTATAAGCAAATATAAATATATATACTGGATATATATATTTTTTAACTTTTTTTGTACGTTCGTTCGTATAATCTCTACACACACATGCTTAAAATCTTTGTTCTAGAGATCTCCAAACAGGTGGCAATCTTTGATGGTATACCTCTCGTATATATATATAATATATATATAATCCAAATCCATTATCATACGTATATATATATAAACATCATCCCCTCCGTATCATATTATATATATATATATATATGATTTTATCCTTATATTTTCTATGGACATGGAACAACAACAACATCTTTCATGTAAATTGGTGCTTGCGGTACATCAGAAAAGGATCCCATTGTTGTTGTTTGTGTACTTTCAATGGAATCAACGACATCCATACCTTTTAATACTTTACCAAAGACGGCATAACCAGCACCGCTATCTGTTTTATCCAAACTTTTATTATCAACCGTATTTATAAAAAATTGGGAGGTTGCACTATCTGGGTCGTTTGTACGTGCCATACTCAATGTACCACGTGAATTTGGTTGGCCAGCTTCATTTTTAATTGGCCCTGCTTGCCCAGCTTTCTCCGTAGCATCGCTTTGATAAAATGCTTGTGTAAAACCACCACCTTGTACCATAAAACCTTTAATAACACGATGGAAAATAGTACCTTGATAATATTTTTTATCAACATAAGATAAAAAATTAGCAACTGTATTTGGTGCATCATGTGGTGCTAATTGTGCAACGATATCACCACCAATACCAGCTGGGCCAGCAACGGAAATTTTCACACATTTTGCATCACTACCACCCGCACGCGGGGTTGCTTTGGCACTTGCTTTTAACAAATTATTATTACCACCACGTACATTATTATTTACACTACTTCCATTGACATTGTGACTATGTAGCAATAGTAAAATAAATGCAACGATGTATATTATTGCATATGAACTTGACTTCATGTTGTATATATGCCTCCTGTTATTGCTAATATATATAATAATATTCGTTTCTACCTGTATAATCTACAATATCTTCCGTGTGCATATCATCTATCTACACGAATGATCTACAAATGAATGATTCCCCTCTTCTCTCTCGTCTTTAATCGAGTTTTTGGGATTTAGTAGATTTTTGGGATTTTTAACTGTACTTAAATCGTGTAATGGTATACTAATTCAATATAATATACCTATCAATAATTACAAAAGAAGGGGGGGGGGGGGGGGGGGAAATATTATACACCAAACGAGACTCTCACTCGTCACACAGTGTTTTTAGAAAATTAAAAAAGCATTGGATTATTAAATAGATAGGCAACTGTAACATTTAATTATAGTAAAGGGTTTAATAGTCTTATTATTACCTTCTGTGTTTCTATATCATCTGATGATTATTTTTATAAAAATAATGCATGCTGCTGTTGTGATGTGTGAGCTGGTGAGGAGGAGGAATAAATCATAAATAGACTATACAAAAAGGGCATGCATCATGTATAATAGTATATAACACACGGTCATATACACAATACAATATATATATATATATACTTCTTCCTTTGAAAAATATATATGCATGTAACAATAGTTTAAATACATTGTATATGATTATTCTCTTTTTATACATATATATGCAACTTATCACACAACTAAATAGTTACAATGTATAGATATAATCATAACAACAATATGCGTTGTTATTATAGTAACTTCCTTATATTCATTATATTAATATATTACAATATAATAACTCAAACAAATAGTATTAGTAATAATAATAATATAAAAAACAACAATCATGTACATAACCATATACCATCATTTATTAATAAAACAACATATACAATACATCGTGTAACTGGTTTGATGGAAAATATTGCATTTAAACGACATATAAGACATGTTGATTTCACGGCAGCAATTATAAAGTTAAAGCTAAATCAACAAGTATATTTAGAAGACTTTTATGGGAAACAGGAAAATTTACCAACTGAAACACCTTTGTCCAAAACAAATATCGTAAATATAACTACTAATAAAAAAGTTAGGGAAAAGAACCTTGGTGTCAGTGGTACAATGTCGTTAGAATGCCAATTGAAAGGTGATTCGAAACTTATTATACCAACATATTCTGATTTATTTGATGATTTTAAAGGTAAAGAAACAACACCACCATGGCACTTAATAAGTTTACCACACGGTACGAAAGCTGTATATGGTTTAACAAGTTCCATTATAAATTTATTAGAAAGACAAAATCCTACTATACTGAAAGAAATCAAAGGATTAGGAGAGACAAACACAACAGATACGTTATATTTTGCATTGTTATTGAGATACCGTGATCATCATGGCACTGATATGACTAGTAAAATTATTCTTGATAATCATCATAATAATTACAACGATATAAACAGATTTGCATTGAATAAATGTTTTTTAAATATTTTGTCACCATCTAAACAAAAATTATGGCCAACAAAAAATTTCGTCGATGCAATGACAGGAGATATATTATACGGTCAAAGTGGTAATTTAATAAATGAAAGGAGAAGAAAACGAAAAACAATGAAAACAATTTCGATATTAAGTCGACATGTTATACCAGAAAATTTTGCAAAATCAAATAAAAATTTATTAAATAAATATCCACGCATTAAAAATTCATGGCATCCTATAGTACCTCATATGCCACATTATTGCGGATTGGCCAATGGTTCATTATTAGAATCCCAAACATTAGCATTAAGAGCAAAGCATGAAATGGCATTTATACAAACACGCAATAAAAAAGAACAGCCAATACCTGATTTACCAGAATTAGTATTGCAATTTTTACATGCATTTATACCAGGATTAATAAATAATTTTTTACGACAAGATACGTCGAGAACAGCACAAGTTTTATCCGACCAAGTTCCTGGGGATGTTTTATCGAATGTTCCGGAGGATGAAATTGAATTGTTAGCACAGCCACTTGTGCACAATGTTGTGTCTCTGTTAACAGATGCATTGCATCATACAGTAGTAGAATCGATTTCCACGGAACTAGGTATGCAACTTGGGCCGAAAATGGCAGAAGTTATCACACAAAATATTATACCTAAAATGGCTAATCAAATTGTCCCAACGTTGCAACAAGCAATACCAGAAAAAGTCAATAAAGTTGTACCGTATTTAATGGAACGTGCATTGCCTATAAAATTGAATAAGTTATTAACGTTAACAGTAACGCATGCGCTTGTACCGACGTTAACCACGGCATTAACACGTACTCCAGATCAAGATATATGGTGCCATTTATGTTATTACAAACATAAACATTGCAATTATTGCCATGATTCGCCACAAAGTGAATATTACAATAATTATTATAGTGCATATTACTCCGATTATTACAGTACTTATTATGAGAAATATTACACTGATGCATTGGAGTCTATTGAAAACTTGCAACACCCACCATCATTTCAAGGTGCTGCTAAAGCAGCAAACATGGGCATTGCTCCTGCTGGCACTGATTCAGAAACTACACCAGAAGCGTATGATACACCTGATCGAGCAGTTACAGCCTCCGGTACAAAAGAATCAGAGGTTCAACTTGGGCATGATGAATTTAGCGGCAATGTTGATTTACATGGTCGATGATGATACGATATATAATTATCATAGATGGTTAAAATCTGTTTTTACGATTAATGATGTTAAAATATTACCTTCATACGTAAATTTTAATATATTGTGGACAATGTAAAAATAATATAAATAAAAAATGATATATGGAACAGACAAAAAGACAGAGTGTGTGTATGTGTGATAGAACATATTTTAAAATATTACAAAATATCTTTTGTGGTTAAAAATATAAATACGAACGTACACGAATACGATCGTATATGTACCAAAGTTAGTTTTCTACAATTTGTTCCCACCACCACTCATAAAATATTCTTTCAAGGGTCCCATTTCCCTTTCTCTTCTTCTTGCAATCATACGTATTTTTTCTAAGCTCTTTTTAATTGATCGTGCAGCAGATGGTACTGGATTTGTATTAAAGAATGATTCGACATCATTTACATCATCTAATGACTTTAAATTTGATATACAACTTGATACAAGTCGACCAAGCAAAAAGCTTTGCCCTTCACTGAAATTTCCATTAATAGCTTCGAAATTTGTTTTGAAAAAGTTCCAACATACTTCACCACCATTTTTACTATTTGAAACTGCACTAATTATCGTCGGTACATCTTGATTTCTCACTTCTCCAGATAATAACGCCCAATTTAATGTTTTCTGCTGCAAACTGGAAACACTAGAACTTGCTAATGCAGTGAAAGCTCTTCGTTTTTCATCTGCTAATTCTGCTGTTTCGTACGTCTTCTTCAATGAATCATAAATTTCAACATCATTTCCGTTGCTATGCACCATAGCTGTATTGTATACTAAACCACGTAAATCTGGTTCGATCTTCACATTTTCATTGTCACGATTTTTAAATAATTCACACGCTTTATTAATAATATCTTGCGATTTAGCTTTAATCAATATACGTATAACAGTTGCACGCTTCAATGCGTCTGTTTCATTTTCATTTTCTTTTTTATTCCATCCTAATTCATTGCCATGTCTAGCAAATATATCAATAATTAATTTGCGTATTGGTGCAGCAATTTCATCGACATCACTATAAACAGACAACATCCCACTTAAATTTGAACTTAATTCTTTCAATACATCTAATGCATTTTCATTTTTAAAACATGAAGCTAAATGAAAGCACATCTCTGGATTTTGAACTAATCCAAATTTAAAACATGCAAATGCATCTGATATTAAACCAATACGATCAACTGCGTCTAATGATGGGTTCGGGCCAAACATTATTACATCACCCCCTTCGTTTGATAGGATACCTTCACATAATTGATCAAATGCAGGTGATCTTTCACGATAACAACATCTGTATACACCTATTTGACCTGCATTAAACCTAATGAACATTTTATGATCTGAAGCAGGGATTTCAATTTCCATTGTTTCATCTTTCATATAATAAACACTAAGAGGTGTAGAGGTTTCGTAATTTGATACAAATCCACCATTTAAAACTGAAATAGGTATCTGCCATAAAGTTTTGTTTTCTTTTACCATATTTGAATCAATATCACCAAATAACTTTTGAGTCAATTTGAAAGTACGTCTACCCAATCCAATATCACTACCAGCCGTTTCTTCAATGAATACAACTGGATACCCTTGAATTTTCGTCCATGAAGCCATCATTGTATTAATATCCACAGCTTGATCTTCACTATCAACAGTAGAATGATTGTATCTAAAATTGTTTTTTTGAACCACTTGATTGATTTCATTCCATAAATCGTTCGTTTTTGCATTTGCATAGGAAAATTTATTTAAATAATTTTGGACACCTTCCATAAAATTATCTTGGCCAATAAAATCATACAACATTCGTATAACACTAGCTCCTTTTGCATAACTAATACCATCAAATATTTCATTGATTTCATCTGGATGTGATACAGGAACTTCAATAGGATGAGATGATTCCATAGCATCTAAATCAAGTGCTAAGCCATGTACGGAATATGCAAATAAATTCCAAACTTTCCAATCAGGAAAAATATGATCGACAGCTAAAAATTCCATGAATCGTGCAAATCCCTCGTTCAGCCATAAGTCTGTCCACCATTCCATTGTTACTAAATTGCCAAACCACATATGAGCTAATTCATGTGAAACTGTTCTTGAGCATGCAATTTTATTTGCCAATGGGGAATTATCCTTATCAATTAATAAACGCGTTTCACGATAGGTAACACATCCCCAATTTTCCATCGCACCCGCTGCAAAATCAGGTATAGCTAATAAATCAGATTTTGCTAATGGATATTTAATTTTAAACATATTTTCAAAAAATGGCAATGCTTTACTTGCTACGTACATTGCATGTTGACCTAAATGTGTTTTACCTTTTGGCGTGTAAACAGATGTTCTAACTTGATTTTCAGTTAAAATAGAAATATAATCAAATTCTGCAACAATTAATGCTAATAAATATGTCGACATGATTGGTGTTGGATCAAATGTATAGACAACACGTTTTCCATTTGATATAGTATTTTTATTATTAACCGGCATGTTGGAAACAGCAATTCTATCACTTGGTATGATTAAAGTGACTTTGAATATTGCTTTTGCTGCTGGTTCATCGACACATGGAAATGCCCTTCTAGCATCTGTTGCTTCAAATTGTGTAACTGCCATGATTTTCTCAGTTCCATCCATATCAGTATATGTTGATCTGTAAAAACCACATAGATTATCTGTTAATACAAAATTCCATTTTAAATTCAATGTACCTTTACCTTTTAATATAGTATTAAATGGACCTAAAGATACGGTTTGTTCTTTTGTATCATATGTTATATCACCTTTTAATTTTTGCGCTGCACCATTTGGGGAAGATGCAGATGTCCATGTAACAGACGATTTGTCAATGTTTAAATCCAAAGCATGCAATTTTAATATTTCAACTCCAGAACCTTTAATATCAAATTCAATATCACCAAATGCAGTTATAATTTGACTGTCCAAATCAACATCCCAAGTAATATTATATATTGTTGGACACACATTTTTATCTAAAAATACAGATGAAGTAGTATTTGTTTCTGCGATTGTTGCCATTGTTCTATATATATAAATATATATACAGTGTATTGTTTATTGTTGTTATGCTATATATTATTAATGTAGAATTGTATATATTTTGTATGTTATAATATTTTGCACATGATGCCTTTCAATTATATATATATACAAGTATATTTGAAATTAAAACACGACGCGTGCGTCTCGTTTTTGTTTTTGTTCTAATTCATTTTTATTATTACATGTATCATCTCATCATAATAAGAAAACGATGTATACTTGAAAATAGAATATACACATTATAGATGAAAACAATATACATGTAATTAATATATATATATATATATATTATGAGACGAATCATTGAATTTAGGCAATATGCATTACAAATTGGATCTGCATTGAAATATATAAATGCAACAAGACAAAATGCATCTTTAAGAAAAGAATTATTTCCATTGCGGTTATTTTCACTTCCAGAGACAGGTGGACAATTGAATCTTGCAACACATTTATATTCATATGAAAGCATGGAAGAACGTGATCATAAACGGCAATCAAGTGCAAATAATGAAGAGTGGAAACAATATTTAAGTATAGTACGTCCAATGATGTTAACACAACAATCAAATATTTTTGTTGAACCACCACTGGTTGAAAATTTTAATTTACATAGTTTAATACCAAATGATACAACAAACGTAACAGATGCAAGTCACATGAATAACAAATGTATATATGAATTTAGGAAATATAATTTAAAATTAGGATATGATACAGTACCAAAATTTCTAGAATATTATGAAACTGGATTACCGTCTAAATTGAAAACGTTGGATGACTGCACTTCATTAATTTCTATATTTTACACTGAAATTGGGGAATTAAACGAAGTATATGAAATATGGAGACATGGGAATGGTGTAAACGGGATGGAAGTATCTAGAAACAATGCAAGGGAAGCAAATGAATGGCGTGCTGCTATTGGAAATATAGCTACATTGGCAAATACATTCCAATCAACAATACATAAACCAGTTGATTTTAGTAATTATCAATGAAACAACTGGTATTTCATTTTATAATAGACTTTCAACACATATGATCGAAAAATATTTTGCACAGTGTGAATTATAATATAATGATATTGATGAAGTCAATGATGCGATGGAGACATATGTGTGGGAATGGTAGGTGTGAAACTCTCTCTATCTTGAGGAAAACACCAGCAGAGAGAGAGAGAGAGAGAAAGGAGAGATGCAATTGAATATGCACATTGTTCCGCAATTAAACTTATATCATGCATATAAATTAGTTGATTTTAAAACAAACTCTGTATACATTATATATAAAATGAGACCATGGTATGATATAGATGTGTAATAAAGAGAAAATTTATATATATTAATATTATCTATTTGAATTCCCTCCAGCCTTTTCTTCTTCAACCACTTTAACTTTTTCTTGATGACTTTTAATATAATAAAATAATAACAAATATAGAAATTACAAAAATGGAAGAATTCATAAAAATAATATAAATAGTAATTAAATATATGCATTAGAGCTTTATTATAGTAGGATTGAATATTATTCCTAAGATTGAGGAGTATTTAGCATATTAATTACCACGGGAAGTAAAATTATTATAACTTAGATGTTAACCATCACTGTAATTAAATATATAATAAAAGAAATTCATTAATAAAATGACATCAATTACATCAACAAATGTTAATAATAATAATAATGATGGGACAAAAAAGAAATTACAAATGATTACATGTTTTTGCGGTGATGCATTTGTAGATATACAAACATCGAAAATGAACAATCTCCCACGTTGGGGATACGATACAACCGTTGATTCTGTTCAAATTTTAGCTGGTGGTTCATTATGCAATGCTGCTAGACGATATGGTGCATTGGTTCATTCCTATTCAGAACGAAAAAAGAACAACAACAATAAGAATCATTCAACTCATGATACTAATAATAACATTCTTGAATTTCAACTACCTGTTTTACAATGTGTTATTGGTAATGATACATTAGGTGGGATACATCGTAACATATTGTCAAATGAGAATTATGTAAATACAAATCATGTTATAATCGATGATAGTAGCTCACAAGCTACTTGTATTGTCATGACAGGTGAATCCGATCGTGCATTTGTTAGTTGCAATTCTACCAATGATCAATTGACACCAAAGTATATCTATCAAACTGCTTGTCAAACATTTGATCATTCGAATTATTTCAATTCAATTTACCATTTACATATTGTAAGTAAATTCTATTTCCCTAAACCTGGTAAAAAGAGAAACCCTCTCTAACGCATCACTCATTCATATGCTACGCTCCACAGGGTGGATACTTTTGTTGCAAACAGATGATGACGAAAGATTTTGATATATATTTAAAAATGTTAAAAGAAAAATACCCACCATCGAAATTAACCATATCGTTAGATACCAATTTTGATGCAAGTGATTCATGGAATGGAAATGGATATTTAAAAACTGTATTACCATATGTTGATATCTTGTTTCCAAATGAATTAGAAGCACAAGGTATTGCAAATCAATTAACATCAGGTGATAATGTATCCGTATCCAATAATCCAAACGAAGCATTGGAAATATTATGTAGATTATATCCAAATTGTTTATTTATTGTAACAATTGGTGAAGGTGGTGTAATTGCTGGCAAAGGGGAGGTTTTACGTTTAGAAGTACCAATTGGTAAGCAAATAAAAAAAGAAGACATTCTTGATACAACTGGTGCTGGTGATTCATTTGCTGCATCTTTTTTATTTGAATATTTAGTACAAAGCAATTTAAATAATAATGGTGATGATAATAATAATAGATTGAAGGGTATTGTACAAAATAGTTGTCAAATTGGTAATATTGGTGGTGGTATATGTGTTACACAACATGGTGCTGTATCAAAACATTATACATACGATGAATTGAAATTTAGACAGGGAAATGATTATAGTACGAGTAATAAGAATAATAATACGGATATGGAAAAGTTGTGATATTATATTAATATATAATATGTAATCAAATGTGGCACAACGGTGCAACACACAAAAATAGATTTATTTAAGAGGTTGATATAGTTGGGTTCTTGTAGTATACACAGAAGAAAAATATGTGTTTTGTCAAATAAAATGCAAAATTAAAATATATGATTATTTAAAATTACAATATTTTTTAAATATGATACTGAGACACACTCTCTTCTCCTCTCTCCTGAAAAACCAAAAATTACGTCGTGGCATTTGGATATATGTAATATAGATTTTCTA
>LT649282.1:0-46280 GCA_900128395.1 Stramenopiles sp. TOSAG23-2 | reverse complement strand
TTAATTAATGAATAAATATATATTTTCACGACGTACAGGATTGAGAAAAAAAATAGTGGCGTGGTGCTGTGTGTATAATATTAATATGTTCGTCTTCTTTTGAATGGTGGTAATCTGTTCTGGCAATCATCCAGCAATTGTTTTTTTTTTTTTTAAAAAGGCTGCTGGAAAATAACCACCAAAACCTCCCACCATGCTATCGCCTCCTACCGCTCCTGATCTTCAGGGCAGAAGAGGTACTAAAGATCACGTAGTGTGTGGCAGTTTTAAGTATATTTTGCCTATTTCTTTCTACTGTTGCCTTATTATTTCTTATTTCCAGATTTCTTCTCGCCAGCAGCGGGCCTTCGGGCTACTCAGGAAATGCCATAATTACAGAACCTGTTGTAGAAAGAAAGACGAAAAAGAGACGTAAGAAGACAATTATTAAAGTGAAATACAATGCCTCGTGGTGCGTGGCTCAAGGGACACAACGTATTTGAAGAAACTGGGCAAATCATTGGTTGATTGGGGTAAAGGAAAGTCCACTACTTACGAAGAAAAAGATTTCAAAGTCAAGGTTAAAAATTGAAAATATATGCATGGGGGGGGGGGGGGGGGACATAAAATTATAAAAAAAATATATATACGTAAAATTTATTGTATCGGTTCATAAACGAAATACTCTCAAAAATCTTCTTCGATTTCATGGTACAATCTCTAATTCTCTCAGACATCTGGAACATCTCCACGTTTTCCACACCTGTTGAACGTATTAGAGATCAAATTAAAAATAAATTTAAAAACACTATATGACAGTACACAAACATTCTTTTCGAGTGCGTACACTATTAATTAACGTTAGGTGGACATCTCCCATCATAACGTAAGAATCACCTCCTGTTGAATAGGTCTCTTTCAATATCAAAAAACCTTGTTTAATTTTTACGGAACTTTTAAAAAAAACACAAAATTGTAAAAAGGATCTGTTAGCGACAAATTTTCAAAATTATTCCGGTAGAAGAAAGTATCCTATTTAAAATATATATGCATATATCAGTTCATAAAATAGATAGATATATAAGCCAATTTCTTTTATATATTTCATTTAATATAAAAAGAAAGATATCTCTTAGATGGTAAGGAAGGTAAACCATAGAACATTTTTTTGATGCTCGGTATACACTCCAGCTTCTAAGAATTTTTATTTACCAGCTGACTTTGATCTGATGTATATTGAATTATTACGTACAGCAAATTGATCAATTCTACACTGGGGTTTATTAGAATACTAATAATATATCTGTATATATATATATATATGTGTGTGTGTGTGTGTGTATGTGTGTGTGTATGAAACAAAGACGATGATTTATCAGAAAAACTTACAACTATATACATATATATAATATACACGGTGCACGCGCGTTAATCAGCGTTTAATTTATATTTCACTGTTGTGCCAGCACGTAATGGAACGACGACATAATTACCAAATGGTACAGACTCAGGGACAACCCAATTTTTTTCTTCCAGTTTGACTTTTTTCGTATTCAATTCTAAACCATAGAATGTAGCACCATTTTTACTTGCAAAATTTTCTAATTTATCAAGACATTTGACACTTTCAAATGCTTCTGCATATAATTCAATGGCAGAATATGCAGAGAAGCAACCGGCACAGCCACAACAGGTCAATTTCATATGTTTTGCATGTGGTGCACTGTCCGTACCGAGGAAAAATTTTGGACTGCCACTTGCAATTGCACCTAATAATGCTTGACGATGTTCTTCTCGTTTTAAAATTGGTAAGCAATACATATGTGGATTAATACCACCGGAAAAGATAGCATTTCTATTATACAATAAATGTTGTGGAGTAATTGTTGCACCAACGTTATCAGGTGCTGCCATCACAAAGTCTACAGCTTGTTTTGTTGTACAATGTTCTAACACAATTTTTAAATTTGGGACTTTTTCAACCAATGGTTTCAATTTCGTTTCAATAAATTTAGCTTCTCGATCAAATATATCAATACCATTAGTTGTAACTTCACCGTGAATTAATAACAAAATTCCTAACTCCGCCATTTTTTCCAACGTTGGTGTTAATAAATTAATATCAGTCACACCACTATCACTATTTGTTGTTGCACCTGCAGGATATAATTTCACAGCAACAACTTTTCCACTTTCTTTTGCTTTTACAATTTCTTCCGGTGGCGTTTT
Organism: Stramenopiles sp. TOSAG23-2; assembly: GCA_900128395.1. Lineage (NCBI taxonomy): Eukaryota > Stramenopiles sp. TOSAG23-2. Next base: position 44,072 of record LT649282.1, on the reverse strand, counting down.
ATCGGTCATGTACAATGTCATCAATGGCTTGAAATTTGAATTTTCAGGTGCATGGGCCATTAAACGATCGTAATATTGTAATGCCATTTCTGTAGTTGTGACAGGTGGTTTTAAATTTGGCATTGCTAATACTCTTGCAAATTGACGTGCTGCTGCAGGTACCGTTTGTTTCAACACGTCCCCATCGCGAAAATGGTGATGCATATCATCCGGTTGTAGCATCTCCATGGTGATTCTTTTGATAATAAAATAATAAATAAATTAATTATATGTGTATGTATGTATGTATGTATATATATATATATATATATCTACGTATCTCTGCTCTGTCTCTTTTCTATCGATATATATATATGTGTAATGTATGGTATATCTTTTTATTCATCAATTATATTTGTATTTTTTGTTGTTTATTATTACTACTATAGGATTAGTATTGCAACTAATTTAAATTTAGAATAATATAGCGAATAATAATTCCTGCTCACACCTATACTTATGAGTATAGACACCTATATATATTATAGTATAGGATCCGAATTTCTTATTTCGTGTTATTTTAGGCCAATGAATTTTTTGTTGTTGTTGGTTTTCTATACAATAATAATTTTCGCTTTCTGGCTTTCCTGGCTTTCCTGGCGGCTGCTTTCTGGCTTTCCTGGCTTTCCAGCTTTCTGGCTTTTTCCTGGCGGCTTTCATGGCGGCTTTCTGGCTTTCCAGGCTTTCCAGGCTTTCCTGGCTTTCCAGCTTTCCAGGCCTTAGGTAGATTCTAAATCGGAGCCAATGGGACCGAAAATATTAGGATAGGAATAGCATTAGCATAGAGTTGGAGAGTAGGGTTCAATGGGAACGAAATCAATGGGAACGAAATTGGATCAAAAAATGCCGATTATTGATATTATTAACATACAAATATCCGATTATTATTTTGTGAAATGGCATATCTATCTAGTAATTTATTTTTAAAAAATGAAATCACAAAATCCTTTTTTGAAATTCATTTTTTGATAAAATTTGGGTCCCATTGATTTCGGTCTCATTGGCTCCGATTTAATAATCTGCCGGGCAGGCTTTCTATTACTATTACGTCATTTTAATTTGGCATTTGATATACTATATTGAGGTATATAGGGGACAGTTATCCTACCACAAGTATACAAGATCAACAATAGCATAGACATAGCGTATAATGTGATTTAGTACGGGAGTTTCATATCGAAGCAACGTCGAACGTCGAGGCTAATGCACTAGTCTAATAAGTACGTTATAGCTTAAGTAAAGTAAGTACTATCACAGAAGGAAATATAATTTCATAATTTTAAAACGTATAACAATGGAAAAATTAGTGATGATCAAAAAATGTAAAAACAACAAGCACACAACTGCATACGCTAGGGGGGGGTTGCAACTCTATGTTGCGTAGAACGCAAGAAGTGTTTCGACGTGCAGATGATGAAGCACAATTGAAAGCAATTGAACTGGCAAATGACTTATGGCTAGTATAATAAATACGAGATGCGCGGTATATATAATAAATTTTATACCAATTGTGAAAAAGAAAAAGAAGAAGTACATATGTGAGAAGTAAGATAATTTTAATTTTAATTTAGTATAATAAATTTCAATAATACTATCCATATGGACCTGGTACTGTTATAAAAATTTTACTTTATATACGAGGAAAAAGAGCAAGATGAATTTGATAGGTAAATAATTAAGTATACCAAAATAAGTACCTAGTACGAAGGAAATTCAGAAATCGACGATTGAAAATGATATTTTCTGATTTTTATCTATCATAATCATCTATTTATAAATATATAATAGTAGGCCTATACCAGGCTGGTGGCAGGTATACCGAACTTCAATAACCACACAAATTGTAAGAAAAAGTGTAATTACAAAAAGAAAGAAAGAACAACTTTTGTGTAAAGGTGTGTATATATATTAAGAGATAAAAAAATATAAAAAGAGACAACACCAGCATAGTTATATAAACATAATAATAATAATTTAATACCAAAAAGATACGAATATAATTTTTTTTACAAGATATTATAATAATGTCAAATAGTAAATTAATCCCACTTGGTTCACAAGGTTTACAATCATCTAGAATTGGCTTCGGCGGTATGTCTATTGGCATTAAAAGAAACTGGAATGGAAAAGATTTATATGGTAAAAAAGTACCGAGTAAAAAAGGAATCCATGAATTAATTGCTACCCTTAAAGATAATGGTATAAACCATATCGATACGGCTCAAATTTACAAATCAATTCTATTATTATTAGGTTGTTGTTGTGGAACATATAGTGAATCTCTTCTAAGTGGTCCAATTAAAGACTTGGGAAGGGACAATTTTATTGTAGCTACAAAAGTAGCAGTACGAGGTAAAGATAAATTCAAACTTGAAAGTGTGAAAAAGACTTGCTATGAAAGTTTAAAACGATTAGGCATCGATTGCCTTGATTTACTTTATATGCATCGCATACCACAAAATGTACCAATTGAAGATTGCATGGAAAAGATGAACGAGTTAAAAAAAGAAGGCAAAATTAAATACGTTGGATTATCAGAAGCATCATCAAAAACGATTCGACGAGCACATGCAGTTTGTCCTATAAGTTGCGTACAAATGGAATGGTCATTATTTGCACGTGATTTAGAAGATGGAGATGTTATAGATACATGTCGTGAATTAAAAATTGGCATTGTGTGCTATTCGCCACTTGGTCGAGGTATGTTGACAAACACAGTTAACATTACAGAGGCATTGAAAGATGGAATGGATTATCGTAAAATGGGTGCTGTAAAATATGCAGCGTATGAACAAAATGGAGTCAATTTAGCTAAATTTCAAACGTTAGCTGATGCTAAAAATGTTACGTGTGCAACATTGGGATTAGCATGGCTTATTAAACATGGTAATAAGTTGCTTGATGGTGCTGGAGTTGTTCCAATTCCTGGTAGTAGAAGTGCAAAACATATTGCAGAAAATGCTGCTGCAATTGCACTTGCCGATACATTAACAGATGATGATATGGCAAAAATTGAAGAAGCCTTTCCAAAAGAATTATATTCAAACAAAGATGCAAGATATGGAAATGGACAAGGTGGCACATTATGGCATAACGACAATAATCCAGAGAAATGAATACCACTAGTTTTTTATTTAAAAAAAAAAATACGAGATCGTAAAAGCTTTTATTATATTTTTTAAATAGTACTGGCATTAAAATCACAACTCCTTGGGAACTCTAGACGACTAAAAAATTACAGCTCCCAGAGGTCATATTTATATAATGTAGTACATACACACGCGCGCACATTATTATTGAAAAAACGCATACATGGCACGTATTGTGGGGTGTAAATATAATTTTTGTTTGTATTTAATAAGTGCTGGTAAGATATAATATCATATATAGAACGAAAGATAGAAAACAATTATAAGAGGAAATTAAAGAGGAAATTAAAGTAAGCAGGAAATATATCATAGTATGATAAAACAAGTTTTGTATCATATTATATTTTGATAATATATTAATATCTCCAAATTTGTTGTTATGTAAATATTATTGCATCAATCAGTACGAGAAAAAAGAATAAATAATAAAATTTATGTTGGTTCATCTGTTGGGCGATTTGTCCTATACCAGATAACCGAGAAGCAACATTTCATGTGTGATATTTGTCTTAACGGAATCTTCTATACATTACTATTACAAAAAAGCCGTCTCAAGATTTTAGTAAATATTTATATTACGTTTCTCCTTTCTCCTATAATATATCCTAGCGTGTTTTAAGGTATTTCGAAAGTGCAGAGTGCATCAGAACAGACAGATATATAGGAGATAGTAAAAAATAAGTGATAGATAATACTATACTTATACACTGCATCATCATTTTTTAAAACATACCAGTATTGTATTATTTTTTTTGAGTTTTAATGCACCTACAATAGCATGCCAATAACATTATTACGATACAAATATATATATCAATCGAATGAATATAGATTTATACAATATAATACCATTTACGTAGACAGATATCGATCAGAACAGAACAGAACAATATCAAGAACTTTCATATTTTTAGAGCAAGTTGTTAAATAACAATAACAACCATGGCAATTGGAAATTTATATATAATACTTACCATAATAATTATATGCAGTAATATATTTCATAATGTAAAAGCACTTGAGAATAAGAATAAAAATAAAATATTACGTATAAGTTTTGATAAAGTTGAAGAACTAAATGGTGAAAAAATAGTTGTATTTGTTTCCAATCAAGGTAAAAGCAAAGCAATTAGCAAAGAAGCGGTGCAAGTGCTACGTAACGTGAAAAAAGAATTTGATCCAATATATACTAGCAATGATAATACTAAAATATCATATGTACGTGTTGATTGTTCAAATAAAAATAGTAAAGAAAAATGCAAAGCTGCTGGTTTTACTACGTTTCCGAGGTGGTTTATACATAGTGTTGAAGGTGGAATTGAAGAATTGTGGAATCCATCGACACAAACCTCTAGTAGTATAATGGAATTTCTGAAATTTCGTATGTTAAGAGAAAAGATTCATGCCCCTGTTAATAATCTAAATAGTTTAAATATCATCTCGCAACTTATTGTTCATCGTCCAGTTGTTGTGCAATATGTTATGCCATGGAGTGGACGAAGTCAACGTTTTGAAAAACATTACTTGAAAACATCTTTATTGCAACAAGAGAAATACTTTTTTTATACGATTGATTGCGATAAACATAGTGATTTATGTGAAAATGAAAATATTGGTGATTATCCAACTATTCGTATCTATTTTCCACAAATGACAACGGGAAATGATGGCGAAAAAAGGAATAATAATAATCTTTATAGTGTTGATTATGAAGGGAATGAAATTTACAATGCATTATCAACTTTTTTAAATGATCATAATATTAAAGCATACAACAATATGGATGAAAAACGTAAGTTTGTTAATCATATTCAATCCAATAATATGCAAAATGGTTCTGGTAATGATATTGTTGATAAATTGCAAATAAAATTGGATGAATTTGAATTGCGTTTAAAGAAATGGTTAGCAAAAGGTTTAAAGAAAATGGAAAAAAGAATTACAGAAAAAATATCAAAACGTATTAAAAAAGTTGTAAAGGATGAGTTGTAGTATCATAGGGAAGAGATACACACGCGTAATGGTCCGAGGATCTTTGGTTGGCTTTTACAATAAAAAGAAAAAAGAGAGAGAATTTTTATTAAAAATATTTTCGATGTTTTTAAATATATAATACGACAGTAATATATTACGAACTTCGTATATATTTTTTAATCAAAAAATCGTACGAGTAGGAACTTCGTACGTTCATACGTACGAAGTAACAGTTAATCTCTGTGTATAATACACACGCACACTAATTTTTTAACAACAACCAGCACACGAATATCTCTTGTCATTAATATCGCGTTACACTTTTTTACTACAAGGCCCCCTTCCCTGTCATCCGTTGTAATACCATTGCACTTGCACCACCACCACCATTACATACACCAGCACAACCAATTGTACCACCTTCTTGCCTTAATACAGACATCAATGTAATCAATATACGTGCACCTGAGCAACCTAATGGATGACCCATAGATACAGCACCACCATATACATTTACTTTCTCTGGATCTAGATTTAACAATTGACAATTCACGGCACTTACAACTGCAAATGCTTCGTTTAATTCATAAAAATCTACATCTGTTGCTTTCAATCCAGCTCGTTCAATTGCAATTGGTATTGCTTTTGCTGGTGCTGTTGTAAACATTTCTGCATTTTGTGCTGCATCGCCTTGTCCTTTCACAACTGCTAATACATCTAAACCAAGCTCTTTGGCTTTTTTCGCACTGGTCAATACAATTGCTGCCCCACCATCGCTAATAGTTGATGCATTCCCAGCTGTTACTGTCCCAGTTTGATCAAATGCTGTACGTAATTTTGATAATTGTTCAATTGTCATTGGCCCACGAGATAAACTTTCCTCATCGTGTGAAACAACAGTTGGTGGACCACGTCGATTTGGGACAGATACATCAACAATTTCACGTTTAAATTTACCTGCTTCCCTAGCTTTGTGCGCACGCGTGTAACTTGCAGATGCAAATTTATCTTGTTCCTCACGTCCAATATTAAATTGTCTGGAACACAAATCGCCACAATTACCCATTAATTGGCCTTTTAATTCACCTATTGGATTTGTCAAACCATCATGTTGCATGATATCGATAATTTCAGCAGCGCCATATTTTACTCCGCGTCTCATTGCTGGAATACAATGTGGTGATCTAGACATGCTTTCAAATCCACCAGCAACAATGATATTTCCTTCACCTAAACGTATACTATTTGCTGCTAAAGCTACAGCTTTCATACCAGATGCACAAACTTTATTAACAGTAGTTGCAGGGCAATCAGTAGGTATACCAGCCATCAATGCTGCTTGCCTTGCAGGATTTTGACCAAGCCCAGCTTGTAATACGTTTCCCATATACACTTCATCCACTTGTTCACCACTAATATTCGCACGTTCCATAGCTGCTTTAATAGCTATTGAACCAATTTCCATAGCAGTAAAACTAGACATTGAACCATTTAAACCACCCATAGGTGTACGGGCTAAACCAACAATACATGGTGTATTATCCGGTAATTCTGCTAATGATGCCATAATATTACTATATCTTATTTCTTTCTTCTATTCAATATTCAATCTCTCTCTCTTTCATCACATGTCTGCTGCCTCACACACAAAAAGGATAAGAAGATTATTATTTGTTGTGAATAAAAAGATGATTATTTAATAAGATGATAATGATGGACTGACTGAGGAGGGAGTATAAAGTAGTAAAACCTTCCACATAGTGGGCATTTTCGGATCTTCATATTTATTTATTATCACATGTTATCATTATATATATATTGTTTTAATAGCCTATTTATATAATTAGTAGTATTAAAATTCATACTATTCACTACAGATTCCGAAAATCTCCTCCAAACTATATATATAAGAAAAGTTAGACTTAGGATGATATGCCACAGGATTAGCATCTAAATAATATCAAGTGCTATTTAGATGCTAAATAGGTACATTTTTTTTTGTGATTTAAGGTTTTGGCATCGATTTGTGTGATTTGTTGACGACTATATATAGGTCTCCTCTCCCCGCCCAGAGTAAGAGCTATCTATACTTAATTAAAATTATTATTTGAAGAAATATAATAAAAATAATAATAAATAATCAATCATTATTGAATGGATATATATACATGTAGAATATATATAAATTCAAATAGAAATATAGAATTCACTAACATCAAATAGATAGATAATACGTTATATATATAGAGAGAGACGTAATTGGAATAAATCTATTTTTCATTTATCTTATAGTTTCAGATTGATAAGAAATAATAATAATAATAATGGAAACACCACAAACAATAAAACGATATTCCGGTATTCGTAAAACATTAGGGGATGAACTATTTCAAAAAATACAAAATGCAAAAGTTTTAGTAGTAGGTGCTGGTGGTATTGGTTGCGAATTATTGAAAAATCTCGTCATGGGTGGCTTTGCAGATATTGAAGTCATTGATTTGGATACCATTGATGTATCTAATTTAAACCGACAATTTCTGTTTCGACCACAACATGTATCTAAATCAAAATCTGCAATTGCACGGGAAAGTGTTTTGAGATTTAATCCAGATGTGAAAATACAAGCACACCACGGAAATGTTAAATCAGATGAGTTTGATGTGGACTTTTTCAAAAGGTTCAGTGTAGTTCTAAATGCATTGGACAATGTTAGCGCAAGGCGTCATGTTAATCGTCTATGTTTAGCTGCCGGTGTGCCTTTGATCGAAGCGGGTTCGACAGGTTATATTGGCCAAGTCTACACCATCAGAAAGAATGATACAGAATGTTATGATTGTAGACCAAAACCAACGCAAAAAAAATATCCAATATGTACAATTAGAAGTACACCGGAGAAACCAGTCCATTGCATTGTGTGGGGGAAAGAATTATTTAAATTTTTATTTGGCAACATGGAAGAATCGATGTTGAATGAAGTTGAAACGGAAGATTCAGATACAAGCGTCATTGCAAGTACTGCTGGTGTTCGGCCAACTGTTGATTTTTCACAGGAAAAATTGAAGAAATATGCCACCGATGTCTTTCAAGCATTTTTTAATGAAGAAATTAAAAAAAAATTAGCAATGAAAGATCAATATAAAGGTGCTGAGCATAAGCCAACTCCATTGGATTTGAATGCTATTGATTATAAAACAAATTCAGAGGAAAACGTTAAAAAGTTATGCAATGGTGGCGGTACAGTGAATCAACAAACGCCATGGACAATAGAAGAATCCACGGCAGTGTTTTTACATTTAATCGAACAAACCTATTTAAATCCTGCTACACGATCACAAGTTGGGTTTATGGAATTTGATAAAGATGATTCTTTAGCACTTGATTTCGTCACTGCGGCTTGTAATTTACGAGCGCATATATTTAACATTCCACAACAAAGTCCATTCCATGTCAAAGGTATCGCTGGAAATATTGTACATGCAATCGCAACCACAAATGCCATCGTTGCTGGGTTTGAAGTGTTAGAATGTTACAAACTTTTACGTGGGGATGATATCAGCAAATTAAAATACCAAGCAGTTCAAACGGAACCAACACGAAAAGGTTATATCATAAGCGCATGTTCATTGGAAAGACAAAATCCAAAATGCTATGTCTGCAGTGGAAGTGCATTAACATTGAAAATTGATACAAAGAAAAATACGTTAGAAAATTTAGTCAAATTAGTATTAAAAGGTAATTTAGGGTTTAATGAACCAGAATTTACTATTGGGCCAGATCCATCTAAATTATTTTATTATCCTGATGCTATTGAAGATGATGAAGATAATGAATTTGATTTTTTAAAGAAGAAACTATGTGATTTACCAGGTGGTGGAATGCAAGATAATTCCTCATTTACGGTGACTGATTTGACACAAGGTGATTTAAAAGCAACCATACAAGTTTCGCATATGGATGAAGATGAATTTGATGAAGATAAATTTCCAGATAAATTTCAAGTAATAGGTGGTATTAGTAGTAGTAATAATAATAATAATAACAATAGTAGCAGTGGTACTTGCATTATTGCTACGACTTCCACCACCACCACCACAACTAACAATAATAACAATGATGAAAGCAAGAAAAGAAAAGCAAATAGTGATAATAATGGTAATGTTGCTGTAAATGATGTTTTAATTATGGAAACTGGAGGTGAAATTGTTATCTTAGATAGCGACGATGATGAAGAACCACAATCAAAAAAGCAAAAAGTCTTATAATAATTATAGACGGAGAAGTATTCTCTCAAAGGAGTGCCTGTATTACGTGTGATGTGTATATGATATAAAGTGTCTATTACAATAAATGGAGAAGTCTTTAAAATACGAACACATATGCATATATATATATTATATATATATATATATGCATATAATATCATACGATACACGCAAAGTATATATGATACACGCGCATACTTCGTGTATTACGAAGTTTTTTTTCACAACATATTTCAAATTATTTTTATAAAATAAAACACACACATTATATTTTTTAAAATATTTTTATTTATATAAAATATAAAAAAATAAAAATACAGTGTTGCTTTACTATAGTCGGATTGAAAATATTATTTCTTGAAATAGAGTTGAGCATTAAGAGCATATTTACAACATTGGAGGTAAAATTATTACATGATATATATATATAAACTTAGGATTTTAACCATCAATATATATTGTAAATAAGGGAAGTAAAAAATTATTACGAAGCGCGTATAACTTTATATAGATTTTAACCAATCAATATATTGTATTTTTTAATACACGTAATTATCATATGTACACGCGCACTCTTCATTTAACCCTCTGATTTAAACTCTGTAACGTAAAATATATTTACTCTTCGTAATATGATATTTCTTCACCATCCTATTCCAGCATGTATTGTTCTTGATGCAACGCCAATTTCAATTTTATGCCAATTCAATCGACTTCTTCTACCTTTATTCGTTGCATCCATTTTGGAATTGTTATTGTTTGATAAAATTTCTTTTGATATAATACGCCTTAGTCGCCTTACTTCTTTTTTTGCAGGAAAATAAGAATCAATATCATTTGCTGCCAAATAATCTGGTAAAGTTTCCTGTAAACTCTTCCTACTTTTTTGCAAGTCTTGTTTTTCACTAACTCTTTGTCTTCTTTTCATTTTCATTACATTCTTAAATGATCTTTCAGCTGGTATTAAAGTACCAATTGGTTTTTCATATGGTATAGGTTTATCCCCCCACCTTGCGCCAGAACTACCAAGTGGTTCTTTCACATAAATGTTATTATTAGTTACATGTTTTTGTATATTATGTGGCGTTTTAGATATCTTCACGGATGATTTATAATTGCGATTCCATATCGGCAGATTTAGACTTTTGGTGCTTTTCGTCGTAACGGACAAAGCACCGGAACCGCCAAGTAGTTGTATTATATTATTTGCTGCCTTAACTTTGACATCTTTTTGTTTTTCTAAACGATCCACACCAATTACAGGTTTATAATCACGACCTTGAGAGAATGGAATATTTCCTGACTTTACAGCTTCTGGAAAACGATACGTTGGCATTATTTGTACGTGTGTTATATATACTGTATTATATTTCTAGATATAGCTAGTGTTTCTGTATAGATCTATGTATTTTTTGTTTCTTTCTTTGTGAGAGTATGGGGATGTTTGACTTATGACACTAATATAAGAAGACTTGTTTGTATTATTTATAGTAATTATATTACTTATATATATACTATACTTATACTAATACTATACTATAATACTGTTTTATATTACTTGTGTTTTTTTCATGATGAGACTATACCAGGTATACTACTTGAAACTTGAAATAGTTGATGGTGTTTACCTGGTATAATGTAAGTTTTTTTTTTTTTTAGCGGATAAAAAAATACCAAGTTAGGGTAGTCTAGAATACCAAATATTGTACTTAAATAAATACTATATATTTTTAGGTGTGGGATTTACCTTAATAATAATTACGATTTTAATTTTTAGTTTTTAGCACACTTCTTTTTTTTATTAACTACGATTTTATTACGTATATTTTAATATTACATATATAGATTTATAGATTTATTTCATTTATTACGATGATTTTTATTTTTTTTTGCTCAAATATTTCAAGACATACTCCATTCTGCCACCCCTTTCCTCCAGGTAACTTTTTAAATGTGGTATATTACCCATTTCTACGTACCATTGTTCTAATATTGGAAACGGTTTCAATTCTTTTTCACGGTTAAAACATGGTAAATCCAAACATGCTTCAATGGAATCAAAAACTGCTATGTCACAATAATACAATTGATTTCCAGCTAAATATTTTGTTTTTTGAAGGCGTAAAAAATCCTCAAAATGTTTTGCCCATCTTGCAAAGCCTTTTTTATGTTTACTTGTTTTTTTATACCAGCCAATACAACCCGGTATACAACAGCAGCATGGCGCTTTTTTTTTAATAATAAATTTATAAACTTCAGGATAAAACAAAGGATAATAAACAGTATTTCTTAAATCTTCTGCCGCAAGGGCTAAACCTAAACAGGTGGCATCAACTTTCTTATCTTCAGGTGAAAGATTTGGTAGGATATGTCCAAGCAGTTGCATACATGCGGCAGTTTGTCCATACGCTTTACCATCCGGTGATACTAAAACAGGCACTTGGTCATATGGAAGTGGCGATGCATCACCCATAACATTTTTTTTTATTCCTGCTAATAATTTCCCACCTTTATATCTTTCGTCAATAAAATCAACTTTACTATATATAAACATTAAACGTAGTTGTTCCCCTCGTGCAGGAAAATCAAAATAAATAACTTTCCATTTTTTATTTTCGCCCTTCGTCGCAACAAATGCAGTCGTTGTCGTTTTGGTGTTTTCACTTTTGGTTGTTAATAATGGGCTATCCGTAGTTGACATCTTGCTAAAAAAATTTTATTTCCTCTTAGGATACACTCACAACAAACACAAAAGTGATAAAATGGGAAGAATGATTGGACAATAATAATGGACAAGAAATTTTATTTATATTATAAATAAAAATAAGTTCGAAATTCGACAATATAATATTAGAGGAGTGCCTGGACTGGTGACTGGGGTGCAAAATGATGGCACTAGCTGAAGCAAAGCGGCGAGGCACTACTGGCACTCGTCTAGATGGCAACAACATCAACAAATATATAATACATGTAGGATTCGAAGAAGAAAAAAATGATGGACTTGTGGTCTTCTATCTTGATGCGCCATTTCTATCTCATCTGCTTAGTAATGCTATGTGCCTAGTAATTACTTTAAAAATATATTAAGTATATATATTTGTATACTAAGATTCCGATTTTATTTGATAGCACTATTATAATAATTATAGTGTACAAATATATATATGTAATATAGATATTTTACAAAAAGTATGACGTGCTGAAGTGCTGTGAGTGCTGAAACCAGCCAACATAGAAATACCATTGGCCTCACAGCGACTCAAGGATATCTTGTACCTGGTACTCCTCTCCCAACAACAACGTACTCCCAACTCCCAACAACATACATCCGGAAGATTTCTATTTGTAATGAGGCCCGTGTGTGATTGATTGGAAAATGGGAAAAAAAGAAATCAACTATATATATATATAATGTTCTACAACAACTCTCGTCGAGAAAGAAGATAGGATAATATATTATATTATATAGTCGGTGTGTGTATATTAATAATTTCAATATATTATATACCAAACATTTTTTTTTCCAACGACAAAACCAATTAATAGCTTTTCCCTCTTTTATATTTACGTTTGTGTGGTGTGTGTGATAATATAACAATCTCTCTCCTTACAATATAGCTTGCTGTTTCTTTACAAAATATTGATTATGAAGTCTCCGACAAATTCACCAAGTCATCGTTCCTCAAATCATCGATCGTCTAATGAATGGACGATTAGTATGAGAGATTTAATAGGTTTAACTTTGACCTTTTGTTTTGCCTTTGTCTTGTATAATACAGTAGGAACTTTAAATTTGCATACATCACAACATGCTGTAAATGGTGGTGGCACAAAATTAAGACATCATACAGATAAAATTTTGTCGCATTTGGAACAAATACGAACATTAGCTGAAGCAGGAAAAAATAAAGACGATGGACGATCTGCTGAAAGATTCAAAGCAATGACGTTTAATGATGTAAGAAGTCAAAAGAGAAACATAGTAGATGATGAAGGTGAAGAACCTGTACATAAGAATGGGATGGCGGAAAAATTTTGTTGCAAAGCATTAACTGCAGAATGTGTATCATGCTCGTTAGGTCAAACAAAGGAAAAATTTTGTTCAGAGCATAAAGACTATCTTGGGTGTGAAAGTGGAACTGGTAATAATAAAGAAACAGGTAGCAAAGTAAATGTTGAATCAACTATTGATAACAATGATAAAAAAAATGACGATAGTAATAATGAAAGTAAGAATAATAATGATAAGAAGAAGAAAAATAGCAATGATAATAGTGGAAAACAATACACTACTATCAATAATAATAATAATAATAATAATAATACTGAAATGAACAACAACAAAGATGATGCTAAAATATCAAAATCTACTAATGGCGAAATTTTTCCTCCAGCAAAAAAGTCTTTTGATTCTTTTGCGGCTTTTTGTTCCGTCGCCGAATGCAATTGCTATAGTGATATTAAAAAAGGTAACCCAACATTTTTTGGCGTAAGACCAAGCAATTTGTGTCCTGGTGAATTAAAGACGACAAACCATAGCTTCAGGAAAGGAAAATATGCATATGTTTCATTGTATGTAGGCCCAAGTGTTGGTGGACGTGGTGCTGATGCATGCCATAAGATAGGGATGTGTCATAAAAGCGAGGCCAAAGAAGATACTTTGGTAACAATGTTAAAAGTGTTACGACATTCTTTGAGACACAATGGAGTATCATACCCGTTTGTAGTGTTAGTTCCAGAGGGTACATCCCAGGAAGATTTGCTTCCGTTTAAAAAAAGTGGAATAATAACACGTGTAGTTGCGCCATTAGCACCACCATCAGATGTATCAAGTACTCATGAGAAAAAATTTCACAAACAATCCTATACAAAATTAGCTACTTTTAGTTTGTATGAGTATGAAAAAGTGATATATTTAGATGCAGATATGATAGTTGGCCGAAACTTAGATTTTCTATTCGAAGCAGAAACACCGGCATTTATAGTACAAAATAAGATTAACTTTGCAGGGACTGGTGGTAATGAACTTAAACGTGTCAGTGCACCAATGCATGCTGGCCTGATGGTTATCGAACCGTCGAAGAAATTTTTTAATAAAATTTTAGAAAAAATACCACATATTGAAAGTTTTGACGGTGGTGATACAGGGTTTATGTGGTCGTTTCTTCCGATGTATTATGAATTGCCTCAAGATGTAGTACGAATTAAATATAGTCAAGCAACAAAATTAATTGGAGAGGCATATCACGTCTTGCATTTTACAGGTAATAAACCATTAACATGTGGTAGGGGAATGGATTGCAATCGGAATCATGGTGATTATAAAATGGCAAATTTTTATGCCCCTAAATGGCACAAGTTATGGTGGGCTTGGCATGATCATATGGTGTTGGAAAACGATTTAAAAAGTGGGGCTGGGGAATGCCGTGATGATGTTGCGCAAAGTATCACAGACAGTTTAAGTCAAGAAAATTTTTGTTTCGATGGGATGGGTAATTTAGGTACCTTGGTGAAGGTTCAATGCAATCAAAACGACAAGACTAAATATATGCTAGAATTTCGAAATCAACACTTCCTAACCGGCACATGCGAAAAAAATGGTAATGGCCCTTCCCAGAAAGACTTTTTAGCTCAGATTAAAGGTCTGTTTGGTGGTGTTGATATAATGGATGGCAAAGTTTCAAAGGAAAATTTTAAGAGGACATTGATAGAAATTGAAAGGTCAAAGCTTGCTTCATTTATTGATACAAGGACTATTAAAAAGCCAGATTCGATGAAATATGAACCTCCTATAATGTTTTGGTGGGAGACTGAGAAGGGAAAAGAAGTTAGTACCGCTACTTCGCGTATTATGCATGCTGCCATTAAAAGTGCTATATTGCATGGCAAACATGGTACACGCGTATTAATTTTTTCCAATTCGTTGCCAAGTGATTTTTTTTGTGAAAGTAGCAAATTGACTGGTTGGGAAGCAAAGAAGGCATTACCCTTTACATGCCGTGCCGTCGTTATGAAATACAGTGTAAAGGAATTAATGGGTACCATTCCTACTCAATTAGAAGGTATCAGTCAAACTATGAAAAAAGTGAAAGATGCTAGTGATGATAATAAAGGATACATGCATACAATGTCTGACGTAGTAAGGTTTGCCTTGTTATATTATTATGGTGGTACATATATGGATTTTGACCAAATTTTCATACGCCCTTTACCAGAGGATAAAATGCCTTTAATTAGTCGAGAAATGCAATGGAGAAGATCCCAATGTAATAAAAATACCACAGATTGTCAAACGAATCCTGATGCTTGTTTTGCAAAAACATCGTATTGCCAAGAAATTGGAGTAGATGGTGCAGTTCCTGCACAATATGGAAATCCACCTTTACCAAATGACAATGCCGCGGACGGATTGGTTTTTAGTCTTTACAGTGGTTTACTTGCTGGCTTTCCACCATGTTCAGATTTAATATTTACTTTTGTGGAAATGATACCGCAGCAGTACCAAAAATTTTGTTGGGGCTGCTTAGGGCCAAATTTAGTCACTAAAGGATTTAGTTGGATGGCAAAGCAGAATAAACTTCCTCCAGCTTTCACGTTATCATCAAATGATTTATTGATGATTAAACATAATTGGAGAAAAGATGCATTTAGTAAAGATGAATTTATTAAAAATAAAGGTGCTGTAATTGATATTGATTTTCATTCATCAAAAGCACCAAAATCAATGTTAGCCGAACTGACGAAGATGACACTATTTGCTAGTAATGGATATAAACCACATGGAACATTATTAGATCTTGTAAATGATGAAGAATATAAAAAAACTACGGCGAAAGATGGAGAAGGTGGCGAGGCACATATTGAAAGTAAAGAATTTGCGAAATTACCATGGATGCAAAGGTAGAGCTGGGAGAGGGAGCATTTTATAAAAAAAAATTTACTTTTTCACATATATATGTAATGCAGCAGTTACCGCTCTTGATTCCCCGGGATCTACACACAACATAAAAATAATTCTTCTCCACACTCTTTCATTTTATGCAATTCTGTCTATAGATAAAATAGTATTATAATTATGATATATATACTTATGAGTAAATAAAATCTTTTTAAATTATTTTAAATTAAGAGAATTTTTTATATATAATGTAATATGCCACCCAGTCGGTGTGCTCAATCTAAATTTATCGAAAAAAGCACATCTTTTATTATCAAAAAAATATATTTCCACTCTCTCTCTCTCTCTCTCTCTCTCTTAATTACACTGCCTCCTCGTACTGTACTAGTCGTCTGTATATGATACTTTGTACGTATATATGTATAATTCAGTATACATAATTTTAAAACCAATAGTTAATTGATAAACTTGGTGTTAAACTTCTGACATAATGCCACATACCTGATGGAATAAATAACGTGTCGCCCGGCATTAATATAGTCTCTGTGTATTTTGCATTTCCAAATTCTGGATGTTTCATTTTATCTGGATATTCAATAGAAACATTTGTCATGTTTCCTTGCGCATATTCAACACCAGTGTTATCACGATATAAATATTTTGTTTGTGATTTTTCATACAATCGTACATATTTGTATCCAATGACTTGCATCAAAAAATTGTCGTATGAATCGAAATGCAAAGGTGTTACAGTTCCATCAGTCCCAAACCACATATTTACATGTTGAACTTTTCGTCCTCTGATGTGGCAATATTTTGGTGTTCCAATATCATTTTTTAAAATTTTAAATTGTTCAAATAAATTATGTTGTGCTAAATAGGCTACAGTATCTATAGCAGGTAAATATTTATATACATTTAATTGGTCCTTTATCTTTTCAAGATTATTATCATCATCATTATTATTCCCATTACGTTTCTGTCTCATTTCAATACGTTGAATAGATGGTATTAAATATGTATTGAAAAAATTTTCGATGGTTATCATTTCTTCCTTCCAGGAGGAAAAAGTTTTTTCTACTTGTTGTTCTTCACAAAATTGAGGAAATCTACCTATTTCTATTGGCACAAAACGATATCCAAAGTTATTGATCCAAAAATTGATATCTTTCCATTTATTAATTGCACCGCTATATCCATTTTCTTTTGCCATTATATCAGTAAATATAATGGCAGTCTCTGTGTTTAAAAATTCCTTTTTAAAAATGTCCAAACTACATTGTTTCATTTTAGGTATTTGTTGTCTATTATTATTATTGGCATTCATTTCAGGTATCAATATTTTATCTACATAAAGACTTTGCACAAATTCAATCTTCTTTCCTGATGGCGACAATTTAAAAGCATTTGAAGAGTCTATTTTTGGGATAATCAATGATAAGTACATAGTGACGATTTTGCTAGCCCCATGGACTGTAAATATTTTATCAATGCACTGAATACACGTTTTAAATTGTTTCAATAAAACGTAGTTATGTGCTAAAAATAATTGTGAAAGCAAGTGTAAATCTTTCACACTTTGATGAGGCCAACCTTTATGTTCTTTTAACAAATTATAAGTTATTATAGCTATTTCGGAAGATATACTCAACAATTCTTCTAAATTATTACATTCATATAATTTAACAGACATTAGATATTTTTCATACATGGATTTATTGAATTTATTCAAAGTATTATTATTTCTATATTTTAATAAAATATTTTTCATTTCCAATTGTATAGCAAATGGCACATTTTGATTTCGTTCTTTATCGTCGTCATTTTCATCCTCACTACTTGATCCAAATAAATCGTTTGCTTCTTGTATTGATAATGAAGGCATTAAACTAGACATGGTTTGTGCATATATAAATGAACTCACTTTATCTCACATCTACACCAATCAATTTTTAACTTTCTTTCTTTCTTTTTCCTCATAAACATCCTTTATCATATACGTTAACGTAGTACATTTGTGTATATTAATAATATATATGATACTGCCATATGATAATAGATAAAAATATATATTCGGATATTATTAAACTGTTGTTTATGTTATTACATTATTTTGGATATTTTGGATATTATTATATTTTGTTGATGTTGTTGTGCAAATGTGCAAATTATTTGTGATAAATAAGGTATATTTATTTTTGTTTTTTAATATTTTTGTTTAATTTTTAATATTTTTGTAATTTCTATACCTTTCAAGTATAAATTAGGTATATACTAGTTAGTATTTCATGTAGATACCTTAACATGTTTGTGGTAAACTACGTCCAGTGAGAAGAAGAAGAAAATATAATACCAGGTTAAGGTATTAATATACCTTGTATTGTGAGGATAAGGAGGAAAAGAATATAAAAAAAAAATTGAATTAGTTTTATTACTACGCACCTACCACCTCCTCTGTTTTAAATAATAATGAATATTTAATTTTAATGTTCGTATTTATATTGTTTGTGTGATGAAAGGAAAGAATGACAAAAGCTGTGCACATATAATATATAATATATACATATCATATTTGTAATTTTATTCTTTTAGTAACATTCATTCACTTTTATTTTTTAGTTGTGTTTTACATAGTAATAATAGTAATAATGTCGACCTCGGAAGAAGAGGAACAGGTGGAAACAGAATCTTCTGCATCTTCATCAAATGAAGAAACAGATTCATCAGAAGGTGGAGATGATGAAGTTTCAGACGAAGATTCAGATGAAAATTTTATTGATGAAGAACCTTTATTAAAATATCGGCGATTAAAATCAAGTGTTACGGAAATTCTAAGTGGTGGTAAAACTACTCAACCGGATTCTGCATCATGCCTGTCGTTTCATAGATCATTTATGGTATTAGGAACACGTAGTGGTGCATTGTATATATTAGACCATGCAGGTGCTGAAAGAAATAAAATTGTTTTACATCATGCTCGTGTTCATGACATTAGTATCGAGCCGAGTGGACAACGTATTGCAAGTTGCGCAGAAGATGGCAAGATTGCAATTATTCCAGTCCTTGGATCAGAAGCGCCTCTTATCCATACGTATGTTAGCCCCATTGTGAGTGTACAGCTTGATCCACAATATTCAAACAAACGCGACAGGGTTTTTGTTAGTGGAAGTGAAGATAGTAAAGTTCGAGTAAATCGACGTGGTTGGTTTACTTCTACTGAAAATATTTTAGATAGTGGAGAAGGCCGTGTACAAATTGTACGTTGGTGTGGTACATTGATAGCATGGGCAAATGATAGGGGTGTAAAAATATATGATTTAGAAAGAGAAAAGCCTGTGTCTAGAGTTGATCGGCCAAAAATAAATTTTTCAGAACATGAAGATGTTGCAAATAGTTGCCAATGTAAATTGTATTGGGAAAATGATCGTACATTATTAGTTGGATGGGGTGATTGTTGGATGATAGTTAAAATTCAAGAAATGATACCGGGAAGTAATACTAACAATAATAATGCTAAGAACGACAATAACGATAATAAAGTCAAGGGTGCTAGTACCATTGATCCTAGTAAGATACAATTAACTGGTCGTATTACTGCAGTTTTTCACGTCCCAGCATTGATATGTGGCATAGCATCTTTTGGTGATGATGTTTGTCTTTTGACGTATAGTATTGGCAATGAAGATGATTCCTCAACAGATGATGATGACAGTGATGACAGCAATGATGATGAAAATGACAATAATAATAATAATAATAATAATGATAGTGGCGATAATATGAATACCCCGCGCCGTCCTGAATTAAGAATTTTAGATAGAGAAACGGGTGAGGAGAGATCGTGTGATATGTTGCCAGTGTTTGGCTATGAGATGTGTACCATGTTTGATTACAGTTTAGAAAGTGATAAAGGCACAGTAACAGTGAAACAAAGTTCGGGAAACAGTGGTTCAGATAATAATACCCAAAATACTACCACCATAAAAATGAAAAGCAAGGATGATGCTGATTTGCCTCCGTTGCCTTCATTGTACATTGTATCGCCGAAGGATATTGTGGTAGCAACGCCACGAACAGTAGATGATCATATTAAATGGGCATTGGAGCATGGGCAATTTTCTGAGGCATTAGAAATTGCTGAACATGCTGATCCACCATTACCACCATCGCAATATCAACTATTGGCGACACGGTATTTAGGGAATCTTGTAAAAACTAACAGATTTAGAGAAGCGTCTAAATTATGTGCGCGTTTATTACGCCATGATAAAGATATGTGGCAGCAATGGGTCCTGGTTTTCCATGAACATCAACAGCTACGCGAGATAGGATTTTATGTACCATATAAAGAAGTGCAGTTAGAACAATCTACATATGAAATGATATTAGCAGCATTTTTAAATGAGAGTGATGATGCAGGATTTAGACATTTAATATCAAAATGGTCATCTACAAGTAGGAAAATTAATGACAATATTCAAAGTTCAAATACTATGAATAACAATACTAGCAATGATAATAATATCATGAGAAGTAGTAGTAGCAATAATAAAAATGATAATCTGCAAGACGAGAAGAATACAAGTGCGACGACATCAACAGCACCATTATTCAATATGATAATTGTCGTTGCAAAAGTCAAAGCTGTATTGGAACGGCGTGAATCATGCATTTTAAGAGAAACATTGTCGTATTTGTACATGATTAACCAAGATGAGGAAAAAGCTATACGTCAATATTTAGATTATCCACAAAATTCAAAGTCCGTCGGAGAATCACCATTATCTATTACCATTTTCTCATTTATTGAAAGAAACAATTTATTTCATAAATTGGTTACACCAGTAGGAACACAGCGATTTACAAATTTAATGCGTATCAATGAGAAGCGTGCTATGCAGCTGGTATTGAAAGTTCCAGAGGATGTTTTGTCTATACATACGATAGGGAAGCAATTGCAAGCAGGTGATCCAGCGTTGCTTTTAAAATATTTACATACATTGTTTGAACGCAAGAAAAAAGTTTACAATTCAGATGAATACCGACCATGGCATATAGCACAAGTATCGTTATACGTTCGTTATGATCCTGGCTCATTGTTGCAATTTCTGAAAAGTAGTAATTTTTATTCCATGGAAAAAGCAATTGTTGATTGTGAACAAAATAAACCAAAGCCATTATATAAAGAAATGGTTTATATACTTGGTAGACTTGGTGATTCCCACAAAGCATTGTCGTTGATCATTGATAAAATTGGAGATGTGAAGCAAGCAATTGAATTTATCGAAGAATCTCATAATGATGCATTATGGGAGCAATTAATAAGTAAAAGTTTGACAAATAAAAATTATGTAAGCGGCTTATTACAAGATGTAGGATCAACAATCACCAATCCTGCAAAATTAATACAGCAAATTCCAGATGATATGGAAATTCCAAATTTACGGAATCATTTAGCAAAATTTGTATCTGATTATCGTTTATTATTAGAATTACAAAAAGGATGTAATGAAGTTTTAAAGGAGGACTGTATTGATTTGTTGCAGCGTTTAAGATTTGCCCAGCGAAGTGGTGTTCGTGTTAAAGCAGATGCAACTTGCAAAATGACTGGGGTAACGTTTCACTCCAATACGAATCATCATATCAATAGCCAATTTAGCAATGCAAGGAATGATGATACATGGGAAGTTGAAATGGAAACTGGTGAAATTACAATGATGTAAAAGGAAAGAGAGAGAAGAGAGCGAGACTGTGTGTGCGTGCAGTGTGTTGTCAAAAAAGCATTATTTTTTTTATAATACGAAAGAAAAAGCAAAAAACTTTAATTTTTTTACTATATACCACATGCACATCTCAGTCTGGCAGTAATATTTTATACGAATCTCATAAATTTTTATATATTTTCTACAATTCTCCCTGTGTTAAATATTTAACACACGCATTTTTTTTTTAAATTTCTCCCCGATGGTAAAACATATTACAGCAGATTAATAGTCGCACACACATTTATTTTGTATTTTACTTTTTTGAAAACTTCTCTTGTTGATTTGGATTATGTCGGTGTAAGTATCTAGCAATATATAATAAAGGATTGAATGGCTCACCACATCTATCATTGAATACAACATCATCACCTTCTAAAAATCCACCACTCTCCACTTTTCTTAATAATTTTGCAATAGCATCTTTTAACGTAGGATGGATATTGACGAGTGTTGGATGTGTCGGTACAAAATTAATAGTTTGCTCTACCTCTTTCTCCGATTTGCTTTCTTTTTTACCTTCACTCATGTTGTTGATGAATACTTTTACTATATACTAATGCAGCATAAACGATACATGTATACATATATATATATGGTGTATGCATTCGATGATGGTATATATGATTGATTCAAATCAATCAATAAATTGAATGAATATATATATAAATGTCTAATATAATATGACAAATATGATGCAACAAAAAATGCAGTCCGTAAAACGTATATATCTTCTTACACCCACCTTAATTAAAAACCTTAAGTTGAGGTTATACATTACATAGCATTGTAATGGTATTCTATCTATTACCAAGGTAACATACCATTACTATATATATAGCATCCAAACCTTAACCTGGCTTCCAACATTGAAAACAGGAACGGCACCAAAAGAAGAACAACCAACAACAATTTTTTCATTTTAAATTTTTTTAAATAAATATTATATATATACAATTAGATGTTATAGATGCATTCATTTGATGCATATATCATCATAAAATATTCAACCACATTAATATATATATATAGACTAACCAAACGATATGTCTGGATTTTTCTCTGCACTGACAGGTGCAACGACGGGGGCAACGGCATCGTCGACGGCGACGAATGATAAGAAGAAGATAGTAGAAGAAGAGAAGAAAGAAGAAAATAATGATGATGTAGACGAAACAAATAAAAATACAACAACGGCTACAACGGCTGGGACAACAACTTCTAGTTTATTCAACTCATATTTTAATAAAATAAGTAAAACAATACAAGAAACCACTGATAATGTTAAAAATTTCAATGCCCAAGACCTAACGGAAAAGATCAAAGAGAAAGCATTAGAAACGCATAGCAATTTGTTGAAAGAAAAAGATAATTTTATAAATATAATGAAAGATGAAAAATTGTCACACCAAGAACCAAAAGACTATGAATACCCTTGGGATAGTGTTAATGATGAAAATACTAATAATCATGCTGAGGAAATAAAAGAAGTTGTAAAAAATAAAGTGATCAAATTGTCTGAATATGTAAGTTATCTTCACCATTCCCCAAATGGCCATTTTTTTAGACAGATTAAAACAAAAACATCTAACAGGTAATTTTACACAAAATATGTATGGTATCAGCAATCTAATTTTTTAAATCCACCACCAGAAGATTGTGGTTGGTCTTTTAATTATGAGGATAGTGCGAAAATGGCAATCAATTTAATGAAAATGGATAATCGTTTGAATAAATTACGATTTAAATTAGTACCATCAAAGATTAAAGAAATTGATTTTTGGAGTAATTATTTCTATCGAGTTAGTTTAATTATTGAAAGTCAGACCAGACTTAATAATAATAATAATGATGATACAACAAAGTTAAATAATGACAACATGAATAATAGTGATGACAGAAATGCGTTAATGTCAGCAAGAGCATATGAAGACGCATTGGATGCTGCATTAGAAGACGATGGAAATTTAAATCTATTAGACGATTTAGATGATGATGATATTGATTTCGTTTCGGATGATATAAATCATATTTCATTGTCGTCTACAGCAGATGATAATAATAAGAATAACAGTAACAACGAGGATCAATTATTAGGAGGAGGGAATGTTGATGAAGAACAAGAAGTATTATTGGTTGATAATAATAAAATGATATCATCTAATGAAGATTTTGATGACGATCTTGATTGGCAAAAGGAATTGGGGGGGAATTTTGATGAAGAACAAGAAGTATTATTGGTTGATAATAATAAAATGATATCATCTAATGAAGATTTTGATGACGATCTTGATTGGCAAAAGGAATTAGATGCGGAATTAAATGCTGAATTAAGCGATTGAGATGTGTGTGTGTGTGTGTGTATGTATGTTTTCTATAAATTATTATAGAAGAAAAAAAAAGAGATTGTTAATTTGAATTAATGTGAAGGGGTATAAAACATGGTTTAAAATTATTGCAACACACAAAGCTTCATATCCCTTAAATATAATATAGTAATACTTAAAATGGGAAATGCATACTGTACTCTATTATACAATTTCATAATTTCATCATGACCTATATGTGCTTATATACCTTCTTTTGCTTGTATGTACTTTATTCCTTTGGGGAGAGATGATGTGTGTGTGTGTGTGCACATGTGCACATGTGCATCTTTCCATGTTGTGCCTGAAATCACTCGCACACAACAGACTCACGGATACATATGCCACCGCGTCCAGCACCATTTCTATTTGTAAAAATACTGGTATTGAATATTGAAGTATTCATGAGTTCACCGAAAAGTTCTGGGTGCTTAATATAGATTTCGTATAATGAGTTTAATGCGCCGGACTTTGATCTCCGGATATGACCATCTTTCAGTGCACGAATCTGCTGTCCCTCCCAGTTGTTTTTGTACGGTTTCGGATTCACAATTCGTTCAGCTTCATGTACACGGTTTGTTGCCCAGTCTTCTGCCACTTTAAGCCAATCTGGTTCCTGTATTTTTTTGGCATCTTTTTTAGAACGTTTAATCCACTTCGGCTTATTTGCTAAAGCTTGGACACCATTTGTCATGTAAAACATTATCAAAATACACAGGAAATCTTTTTTCACCTTTTCGTACCGTTCAGATGGGGATTGATCCAATGATTTTTCACTAAGCTCTTTTTCCAACACCTTGTAGTATACCTCAAACATTTCCATAAAGTGATCATAGGTAGTAAATGCTTAAAATCACGTGCAAGCATATATATAGGCAATATCAAACGCTGCCAATCCTGGTGCCACAGCTTGCATATCCATAATTCATATAGTAAGAATTTCTGTACGCACGTACGTCTCGTTCCTATATAAAAAAAAAAAAATAAATCTAAATCAAAAATCAATATAGATATGCATATATATGCCTTTGGTGCTTTGTTTATTTCAAAAAAAAAAATATATTTTATCTTTGCACCCTTTTCTATAATATATATATATATGTATGTAGGTATCATCAGCGAATTGTGATAACTATAGAAAAATTCGTCTTCTTTTTTCAAATCAAAAGAGCGCAAATGTCGTGGAAAGCGAAATTATTTACTTGGAGAAGTGCATTTTTATTTAGTGGGTTTGCTGCATCGATGGCTGGCGCAACTATATTTGCTAGACGAATACCAAATGTCATATCATTAAATAAAGAAGAGGTGATGGAAAAAAGAAGACAGGCACGTAAAATGAAAGAGTTAGAAGACAAACATCCCAGGTAGCATTTTGTAAAAATGGAAAATTGAAATATATATTAAAAATACTCTGATGATATAATGATAATTTCTTTCTGTTTTTTTATTTGTTTTATATAAATCAATCATCATGATCACTCTCTGTTACATAACTATCATCATATTCATCATACCTTTCCTCATCCTCTTCTTCACTTTCCTCATCACTACTACTACCACTACTACTATTCCCTCCTCTCTCTCCATCTTCTTCGACACCTTTACCAGTTTTTGCATATATAACTCTCCATCCACTACCACTTTGTCCCTTGGATTGTTCTACATCCTTCTCCTCGTTTAAAGCAACTTTCTCTCCATCTTCTTCTATACCTTTACCAGTTTTTGCATATATAACTCTCCATCCACTACCACTTTGTCCCTTGGATTGTTCTACATCCTTCTCCTCGTTTAAAGCAACATGATTTATACCAGATTCCATACTTTGAATAGATTTACTCCATTGTTGCTCAATTGTAAGCGTTTCCAGGCATTGGGCATCTAAGCGATATATAAATTTCTTTCTACGTTCATTGATTGCATTAATCCATTCATTTTTCTCTTCTGTAGATAATTCTTCAACATGGTACAATGTTCTCATTTCCAGCAAGTAATATTTAAACTTTTGTATCAATTGTTTTAATTCAGATAAAAGTTCAATATTTGTAATTCCATTTTTATTATTTGATTCAATCATCTGTAATGTCTTTAAGATTATTCCACATAAATTATTGGCACCAATAATAGCTACGTTCAATTTCTTATTATTCCACCAATCTTTTGAATTCGTTTTATTGTCATTTTGTCTGTTCGTAGTGCGCCATGCAATTGCATCATCAAATTTTTTCCAACTTAAACGAATGCTATGCATACATGCAATCAAAATATATGTATAATTTCTCTCATCATTAATTTCAAATTTGCTAAACATTTCCAACATTTCGCAAATTTGTTTTGTAGCTATGAAAAAATCATCGTATGGTGTTACGATATTATTACTACCTGCGGTATTCGACGTTGCATTTACTGCGGCTAAAGAGCAATTGCAAAATTTTAAAAATAACTCATAGAAAATTTCGTAATTATCCTTTGAAATCGCTTGTATATCTTTGGCAGTATTAGTCATATTTGTTGTTGTTGTTGTTGTTGTTGTTGTAGCAGACCTACTTGTTGTTGTTGTCGTAGTATTTGTACTTGTCTCCATTTCTTCAGTTGCATTATTATTATTATTATTATTATTATTATTATTACTATTTCCATCTATATCAATTCTCATCGTAATGATTTTAAAACTTTCAACTAAATCATTAATCATATAAATCATTGAATTTGTCCGCATGTTAATGAAACTAGACGTAACCAAGCCATGTATGACATACACAAGTTGGGCAGGAAAAGTAGGTGCCATACCAGCTGCGTTTCCGCCACTTTTCAATAAATCAACTAGCATCAATTTTGGATTTGATTCTTTTATCAATGTTTTTTGTCTCATTTTCAACATTCCGCTATATGCCATCTCATATTCATCTAATACGATCCATGGCGCATGAATATAATTCTTGGAATGATTAGATACTGATGATGATGATGATGATGATGATCCATTGCTGCCATGATTATTGCAGCCATTCCCATGGACATTGGTATTACTGCTGTTGTTGTGTTGATGTTGAAGGTTTCCTATGTGTAAATGATTTATATTTGATTGCAATGGAAATATGTTTTGTACAACTGTTTTATAGACAATCGGAGGAATACAAACCGCTTTCGCTACGTTTGCAGTTAGTAGAGACAATATATCCACAATTTTCGATGCAACCGTGCTATCTTCAACTAATTCTAAATGCATCTTAAGCTGTGTAAAACATAAATCTTTCAACATATAGATTGATGTAGCCGTCTTGTCATTGGTTACATTCTTGGCATTATATGTAAAACCGGCAATTAAGTCTTCAAATAGTTTAAAATACAAACTATTAGTTACATCCACGGTATGTCTATTTGCATGATATTGCTTTAACAATAATTCAATGGCAGTATATATACGCAATTGTGACATTACGATTGTTTGCAGCTTGTTTATATCACCTAAACCGTTACCATCGTTATTAAGAGTATTAGTACGACGTAGTAATCGACCGTAGTGAATGGTTTCCATGCAATGCTTTCCAAGCACTTCAATACATTTTGTACTCAAAAACATTTTCAGTGCTTTTTGTATTTCTATGGGGTTTAGCATTTTCATTGATGTAAATTCATCTAGTCTACCAGAAACATTATAATCGCTTGAGAATACTTTATGCATCCAATGGTACAAATCACTTAATATTTCACATTGAAAACAACTGTAAATAGTATTACTCCCATCGCTATCCATATCATCATCATCATCGCTTATGTTCTCGTTGCTCATTGGCATGGACGCATTTTGATAAGCATGTAATACCACGTAAAAGCTTGGACTTGGCATTTCTGTCTTTACTTTTTGCTCTAATACTAATAATTTTTGAACAAGTTTAAAGTCATTTGCAAAAGCATTTACGCTACGTGTTTCATTCAAATTTAAAAGAAGTAAATCCAATTTTATACGCAACCAAATAAAACGACGATACGATTGGAACATAATGACTTTGTAATCTTTCATCAGATTTGGATTTGTGTCCATTAAATTTGGTTTACCATCAACTTCCTCGCCTATAAAATTACAAATTGCACATTGAAATAATAACGCTTGAAAACACGAATGTGCATAATTTATCTTGTCATAATTTGACGATAGATTAGCTATGTTAGTCCTTAACACATTGACATCATTATGAAAATCTTCATAATACCACACTGAATTGTTGTCATAATATGCTGTGTTAGAATCCGTTTGTTGAATACCAGCCCCGCTGCTAAAATTATTGTTGACATTTCCATTCGTATCAATAGATTGTAGAGATATACGCCTTTTTTTCTTTATTTGCTTTATATTGTCGCCATTTACAACAGTGCGCTTGTTACCAACAATATTTGATTTCTTATTGTTGTTTACACATTCCCATGCGGGCAATGCAAAATTAACGCATGTTGCAGATAAAAGTGATGAAATATCTCTAGGGGATAACGTTAGCGCATTTTCGTTATCATCATTGTTTTCATTAAATTGATGTTTACGTTTTGATATTATCATTTCTGAATGTAAATTTAAATATGCATTGAATGACATTATGTTTGATGTTGATTTGTTATTGATATCTACATTTAAATCCACGATGCAATTTAACGCAAACTCAGGCATTGGAGAACACTTATTGTACAACGACTTGTTTGTTTTACCCTTCACACCATTCAATACGTTGTTTAAATAGGATTCTTTACCATTGCTATTTGTATTATTGCTACGAATCTTGCTACGTTGACGCATGATACTACCTTCAGTATCATCATCGTTACTTTTAAGAATACTCTGTTCACTTTCCATTTGTTTTATAATAACTTTATATATTATTTCATTGCAAAGTTTTCCAGGGATAAAGCGTAAATTTTCTTTTAATAAATCCATTCCGTAACTAAAAATATCGTTTAAATATTCATTTTCAATGTCATTTTTGTTATCGAATTTATCATTGTTACCTGCAGCACTACGATTGCTGCCAGTTTTGTCCATATAATTATATCGATTAACAATTAAACCAAGCAAACGAAGTACCCAATTGATAATATCCTTACAACTAATAGTAGTCAAACAATTAGATTTTAACAAATGCATTGCCATAATCATACCAACTCGTTGTTGCTGGTATATAGATTCATATCGCGACGATATGTTATTTTTATTATTTTTATTTATATTACTATTGTTTATTGTATTGGATCCTGATATTAAAAGTTTTTGAACGGATACAAGTAAATTACTATAATTTCTAGAGGAGTAGGATGATTGCTGCTGCGAGGAGGAGCTATTACTTGACTGTAACAATCTGGCAGAGCTTTTGCTACTGCTGCTGTTACTACTACCACTACCGCTATTGCTAATACTATTGCCATAATTTGCCATCGGTGTATTATTAGTTTCTTCTTCCTCGTCGTTATATATATATATCAACGTGCGACAAAGTTGATGAATAGTCCATGTTGATAAAACAATTTTTTCTGATAATCTCGGTCGAAACAACTCTTCTTCTAAAATATATACATGTGTACGTAACAATCTTGGTATTTTCCTTGCACAAGTTAGCAGAACATCACTAGCCATGTCACTAATCATTGCCCCTGATACGTAACTGTTGTCATCCAACACAATTTTCCAATCACTTTTCCCTTTGTAATCAGGCAATTTTCGATAAAATGATGGAGAACATTGTGTTATTGTTATTAAATTTGTGAAAATAGTGCTTCGGCATTCCTCGCTAGAGCATAATAGCGTTGCCAACGATTGTTGGCACAACTGAATCATTCGGCGTCTCAACGATGCGCCATTTCGATGTTCGGTGATTCTGATTAATACAAATTGTATAAATTTGAACATCGGCAATGAAAATGTTTCCCATTCTATTTCTTTTGTTCGTTTACATATAGACACAATATCGGATATTTTTAGATATTTATTATTATACTTGTTGTTAACATTGTTTTTATTAGTTGCACTTGTAGTAGATGATATTGTGGTTGTCATCGTTAATGCATCAAAAATGCAATTATTGGCCCTTTGATGATAAGTATCGATTTGTGAGATACTCAATAATAAACATAAATCAAAGGCATTATTTGGAAAATTGATTTTGAAGCTATTTAAAAATATTTTTGGTAAATTTGATTCAATTTTCATTGACGTTTCTATAACTTGCAATAGTAAATATTGCGTTTCTAGAGATAGACTGGAGCATTGTTGGCGTACTAAACGTACGATTTGTTGTGCAGTTGACTTTGTGACCGTATGTAGCAACGTACGCACGACAATCGGGACGTCTTCTTCTTCTACAATATCTAATGATTCGGTTATTAATTTAAATACCCTGATTCTCAACCTTTCACTGGTTAATTCCAGTTCAGACAAGGCACCAATAATATTTAACCATAAATCACCATCACCAGCAGAGTGGATAAAGTCTTGAAAAGACATGATGATTTTCTCCAAATTTTTCTCATTGTTTCCTGCCAATGCTGCAGTACACTCTATAATGCCTTTCGGATACTCAGAAATTTGCAATAATTCCAACAACTGATCTGTCAAAATTGGACTAGGTGCGCCATACATAATTAACATTTTTAATATTCGTTTCATTCCCATTTCGTCGTCTAAATTTAATCGCAGCCGTTCTAACATTTGTGTCGAGACTGGCAATACCGCATTCGTCTCTTGCAATAACGTGGTAGCCACATCAATCGCTTGATTCAATGGCAGTTCCACTAATTTATCCATGGTGTTATCGTGCAGCCGTTCTAACATTTGTGTCGAGACTGGCAATACCGCATTCGTCTCTTGCAATAACGTGGTAGCCACATCAATCGCTTGATTCAATGGCAGTTCCACTAATTTATCCATGGTGTTATCGTATACACTGAATTTTGATACATCTATCCCACAATTTGTATCTATCCGACTACGTATATATGTAGTTTATAATTTTTATAATCTATAATATATTTGAATTTTGATTTTTTTTGACACACATTCTTCACATTATTCATGCCATTTTTTCCAAGAATTTTGCACATTTTTAATTTCCTCATGAAAAAATGCCGCATTTTATAGTTGAAAGTGGAAATTAGAATTAGAATTTCAAAACATTAACAACATTCGCCTGCCAGGCAAGGACCCCTGCCCTGAAATATCATAAGTAATTACTTTTAGTTTATAAAATTTAAAACAATTTAAGGGTCTCATAGTAGATTGTCAAAATGCTTATAACATGGTAAAATCGATAGCATGAAATAGCATTATACTTTATATATTTATAACTAAGAAGTATATTTACCTATGAAATAATTGAAAATTTAACTTTGTCAAAATTCCTGTTGAATAGTTTTGGAAAAGCCATTTGGAAAATTGGACGAGTGATTTTATGCATTTCTGTGTGATTTTGGATTAAGAAATGGATGATTTTGATGGAAATGAAATAGATTTATCGATTTGTTAATGTGATAGGTACAATTAGTCTATGAATATATGTAAAGCTTAGAATAGCGGACAGTTAGTCCCTGCTGTGTACGGCGTAAAAAAGCAGATATTTAGTCCCTGCTGTGTCTATGGACAAAAGCGGACAAATAACCCCTGGTGTGTACGGCCTAAAAACGGACATTTAGCCCCTGGTGTGTACGGCCTAAAAACGGACATTTAGCCCCTGGTGTGTACGGCCTAAAAACGGACATTTAGCCCCTGGTGTGTACGGCCTAAAAACGGACATTTAGCCCCTGGTGTGTACGGCCTAAAAACGGACATTTAGCCCCTGGTGTGTACGGCCTAAAAACGGACATTTAGCCCCTGGTGTGTACGGCCTAAAAACGGACATTTAGCCCCTGGTGTGTACGGCCTAAAAACGGACATTTAGCCCCTGGTGTGTACGGCCTAAAAACGGACATTTAGCCCCTGGTGTGTACGGCCTAAAAACGGACATTTAGCCCCTGGTGTGTACGGCCTAAAAACGGACATTTAGCCCCTGGTGTGTACGGCCTAAAAACGGACATTTAGCCCCTGGTGTGTACGGCCTAAAAACGGACATTTAGCCCCTGGTGTGTCTATGGACAAAAGCGGACAAATAACCCCTGGTGTGTACGGCCTAAAAACGGACATTTAGCCCCGCTGTGTCTATGGACAAAAGCGGACAAATAACCCCTGGTGTGTACGGCCTAAAAAACGAAGAATAACCCCTGGTGTGTACGGCCTAAAAACGGAAGAATAACCCCTGGTGTGTACGGCCTAAAAAACGAAATTTAGCCCCTGCTGTGTACGGCCTCTCCGCGTGACATTTGACGTTGTACCAATCCATACTCTAAGCAATAGGGACCACTTCGCTATAATCTTGCCACACCCTTTGAAGTGTACACACTCAGCTGCTAAGTGAAATTTAACTACATTAATAGATACTATTTCACTATAAACACTATAAGATATTATACTACAAGATTACACATAAATAGATCCTTATAATATTAAAAACAACATATAGAAACACGAGATACATTATTGACACCCACACACTTCAGGGCAGGGAATGTGACACTATGTTCTATGTTTATGCTAACGCATGGGCCTTACTATTCGTGTAATACTTGGTAATAATAAAACATCATCAACAACAAATCAGCAGTTAAAAAAATTGATTTTTGAATAATATTATAAAAATACATAAACAATTCAAACACTACAGATCGAGGGACAGATATATACAGTATCATCATTTAGCAAATTGGGGAAGATTAAAACACAGACGCATACACAGAAATTATTGATTTAAAGCAAATTTCAAACACTACAGATCGAGGGACAGATATATACAGTATCATCATTTAGCAAATTGGGGAAGATTAAAACACAGACGCATACACAGAAATTATTGATTTAAAGCAATACCTTCTTTTATAAATATGGCGGCAATGGCATCTTCGTCTTCGGAGACGAAGCAAGAAACAATGTATTATGAAGAATTAGACGCGTTAACTGTAACAACAAATATATTATCGCCAAATGGTAATAATAATAATAACCAAACAGCTACTAAGTCGAAGAAAAAACCACATGGGAAGAAAAAAGCACAGCGCAACCGTAAAAAAATGCATAAACAAGCAGGAAATGTACAAGTTGATAAATTTTTACCACCAGGTAGGGGTGGTGCAACCATCACATATTGTAAAGATCTTAATAAACTATATTTGCTTGGTGGTGCAAACCGAAAAGGTGAGTCGTTTGATATGAAGCAAATAAGCGTGTTCAATATGGAATCAAAAAAGTGGGGCACAGTATCAGCTAATGGAACAATACCAGACCCTCGAAGTGGACATAGTACAATTGCTGTTGGGACCAAGTTGTATATGTTTGGTGGCATGGCAAGAACGCAAGACCATTGTTTAGACGATTTATATGTACTAGATGTATCAAATAATAATAGTTTTATATGGTCTAAAATTATTGGTAAAACGAAAGTGGATACAACTGGAAAAATTATACATAATCCACCACCAAGTGCAAGAAATGGCCATACAGCAACTTTTGTGCCTGGGAAATTAAATGATAAACAGAACAAAATTATGACCAACTTGAAAGCTACTGTTGAAGAAAACAATACTGTCAGTGTAGGTACAAATGGCTCCTTTATTTTCATATTTGGCGGTGGTTCTCCAACAACTGGACCTTTAAATGATATGCACATATTAGATGTTACGGATCCAGATGATGTACATTGGCGACCATTTGATAATCCATTTGTTCAAGCTGCAACTACGATAGGACCATCCTCTGCAATTCCATTACCACGTGAAATGCACAGTGCAGTGTTTTTTGCCGATGTCACCCCAGCAACAACAACAGCAGCAATATCAGAAAACGATAATGAAAATAGCAATAATAGCAACGAAGACGGAGAGCAACAACAAGAAACAACGACAGTAGAAAATAGTGTCAGTAACAATTTATCAAATATAACTTTAGGTGATAAAAAGACTAAAATGCCGCAATCTGGCAAAATTTATGTTTATGGTGGACGAGGAACACAAAGTCTTTGTGCAGACGTATGTGTATTCAACGTAGAGACTTTTGAATGGGAATCTGAAAAACATGGTATGACAACATTGATACCACGATGTGGCCATATTAGCGCAAAGGTGAGCCCGATACATCTTGCTATCATGGGTGGATTTGATGGTCAAAAAGTTTGCAATGATTTATTAGTTTTAAATTTGAAAAAGAATCAATGGACGGAAGCAGCATTGAAGCCGTGTACGCCCAAAGCAAGATTTGCGCATACTAGTTCATTCAATGCGAAGACTAAAAGTCTTTTTGTATATGGTGGCAGCAACGCGGAAATGGAATGTGATGATTTAATAACGATGAATTTAAACATTGAAGTTAAAGACGAAGGGAAAGATGGTGAAGTTAATGTCGTTGATGAGACAGTGAAAAAAGTAAGATGAATTGGTATAGAGAGGATCCTCTCTAAATTGGTGTGTGACCTTTTATTCCACATTTAAAGAAAAGTTCGTGTACGTTCGTCAGAGTAAATAATTGTTTTTTTTACTCGTATACGAGTGTATTTATTTTTACCACACATCATCTCATATGATATATGCATACACAAATCTCTCCTATATATTACATCTCTTCAAATCAATATCATACGTTTATATGGTCTCAGATCTTCCTTTTTTTTTACTTTTTAGCACTTCTAGTATCATCATCATCGACCATCTTTCCTTCTTCATTTTCATCTTCTATAACTTCATGCTTCTTTTTCTGTCTTTCTTTTAAATTTTTTAATTTCATATTTGTTCGTCCCAAACTCAGAGTGCTTAAAGCACCTTCACCAACCGATTCATCTGTTGTATCTTTCCAAGTTCGAACAGGAACTTGCATTGGTATACTACCATGTGATCGCATTCTGATTTGTTGACTGATATCAATTTTTGGTATATCCATGACCGCCGTACTCAGTATTGTATTATCTTCTTCTTTTTGTTCTAACATTTTATTCTTCTTCCTGGCCCTCTCTTCTTTTCTCCTGGATTTTTCTATTTGTTTAAATTTAATCACCATATCATGACTTATTTCATTGCCACTTAGATTCAAAAAGTCTAAATTAGAACATTTACGTTCTATAAATGTATTAAAAATGTGTTCACTAGATACAGTATCAATATAATTCATTGATAAATCAAGTTTCTTTAAAATTTTGTTATTTTCCATAGCATTCACAATCGATTCTATACCTTCCGTTGAATATGCGTGAGGTAACATTTGTGTAGGTACGTTTCTTAAATTTGTAGAAACTGGTTTTCTAACTGGGGCTTCATAATATTTGATGCCGAGTTTATTGGCAGCCAATGATAATTCAGTCAATGTTTTATTTTCTTTTAAAAGTTCTGCAACAGATTTTGCACCACGTGCTTTAATGCTATTGTACCCAATATTTAAATACCCAATGGGCGTTTTTATATTTTTCTTCAAGCTATTAACAATTGCAATTATACCCTCGTCATATATCCTATTTTTTGATAGGTCTAAATTTGTTAACAAATTATTTTTTTCTATTCCTAATCCAATTTCAATACTAGCAGCTGCATCAATCCCATTATCTTTTAAATTTAAAGCTGTTAAACATTTAGGGTTTGAACCGATTGCTTTCCCAAATGCAATCCCACCAGCACGCCCTAAATTATTTCCTCGCACATTTAATGTTTGCAATGTATGGTTTCTACCTTCAATAAATACACCAGCTAATTGCTTGCCACCATTTCTACCTATATTATTTACACCTATATCTAATGTTTTTAACACATCGTTATTTGCCAAATAGGATGCTAACGCTTTTGCACCTTCCAGACCCATATTATTATCGGAACAATATAAATACTTCACGGTCTGATTCAACACTAAGCCGCTGACTAATAATTCTGTCCCAGCACCTTTTAATTGACAATGCGAGACGTTGACAGTATATAATTGCTTGTAATTATTAAACGTTAAATAAAGTGTTAAAAGTTCTATATCACGATCTTGTAAAAACATCATGTCTGATACATCTAATTCAGATGCATCTAAATCTGCAAGGGTATCGCGTAGACCATCCTCTTTTAAAACACTTAAAACATCGTGCCATGTATCTATATCTGCTTGCGTCGTCGGTGGAGGCGGCAATGCCTTTCTATTTCTAACATCTGGATCTGGATTGTCATACCATTTTGCTTTAAACAATTTCTCATCAATTGATGAAAACAAAAAGGATTCCATCCATGAATCTCGTGTTCCTTGCCATTTATCTGAACCTTTCATCCCGCCCGGCTCACGCGTTTTTCGAATAACATCAGCTAAGAGGAGAGCATCTATAGATGTTTGTTCCATCTCATCATAATATTGAACGAACAAAGGATAATCAATACGAGTTGTAGCGTTACGTTTTGTTTGTTTTTTCTTATTATTATGTTTATCTATGGACGAGGAGTATGATTCTTTTTTTACATTTTCAAAAATATGTTGGACTATAAATTGTAAGTGATCAACGCGTGGCAATAAAACAAAACCTTCTGTAAATATATGCAACCCGCTTAAGCAACAAGATAACAATGTAATTACTTCAATTTCGCTTAGCTGTTGACGATTTGAAAAATCAAATAAAGTGAATGTTGCAAAAAGCTTATCGCGATCATCGCTTCTTCGTGGTAAGACCCATAAAATGGATGAAAAAAATTGTAAACCATCTATATGTACATTGTTCCAAGATGTTGGATAAATAATCTCACCAGTATCTTCATCAATTTCATCATCTTCAAAACCACCATTAACAAATAAAGCCCATACGCGCTCTAAATTGTCTATGGATTCACTCTCATTGGTTGGTTGCCTGTACAAAAATAAAAATGGCAATGTTATAAACTCATCAAAGGTTAAAGAATAGTTTCTTCTAGTATTGAAATATTTAACCTTTGCAACATTTGCAGCACTAACAATAGTTTCTACTGTCCAATTTTGTGTAATCTCTTCCACTTTTTTCTGCGTATTTGTTAGAAACAATGGCGACGATGCACGATCAATAATTTGCCCCATCGTTGTTGTGACAAGTATTTATCTATCTATATTTGTATATATATGTGAATTGTATATCTGTCTCTGTTTTGTAGATTTAATCAATTTCGTATATATATATATATATATATATGTATAATATTCTTCTTCTATAAATAAAATATATAACGACTACTAGAAATTATTAAAATTAACATTATAAATAGGATACCTTTTTTCGTACTTTACGAGGAGCTGTACTTGTAGAATATAAAATATTTTTTTTAACCCCACCCCAATATCAAACTCGATTGACCGATTGGCCATTATAATTATTCAAGATATGATGAAAGAAATTATGAAATTTCATTTTATATTCTTGATTATTATTGTTATGATGATTACGATTATTATTAGGATCCTTAGCATTATTAATTAATGTGGAAATTTCAATTGCATTGTAAATATTAATGTTTTTCATTGATTGTTTATGTTCTTGTTTTCGTTTATTATTATTTGCACGATGTTTTGTATTTAATTTATCTAATTTATTTCCAACAAGCAACATTGGGATTTTATTACATATCGTCGATGATTCACCGCCATTTGCGAATGCAAATTCGTCAATCCATTTAAATAAATTAGAAAATGATCGATTGTTGGATAAATCATGAACCAATAGAATAGCATTGATATCATAAGTATAAAATACACTACGACTGGCGGCATATCCATGTGAACCACCACCGATATCTATAAATTCAATTAAACATTTTCTATTTCTACCTGTGGAAGAGGATTCAAAAATAATTGCTTCTAAATGACAACCAACCGTCCACCCACTGGAAGCAAATTCTCCACTTTTATCGCAAAGATAATTGACAACAGATGTTTTTCCAACACCACTATCTCCAAGTAATAATATTCTAATTGTTTGCATACCATTATCATCCGATAAATTTAAATTATTATTCAACTTGTTGTTATTATTATTATTATATTTACTATTATTACCTGAGGTACGTCGTACTGTAAATGGTGAATTCATCATCTTGTTATCGAAAAACAATGTTGCAAAATGGAATTATTGTTATTATTGTTAACACAAAAACAATTAAAAATAATAAATGAATGTAAATAAGGAATACTATTATTACTACTACGAATATACCAAAACATACATCAACACATCAATATAATTTCTTTGAAACTTTTTTATGCCTATAAGAAGTTGCCCAAAATTTGCAAAACACAACAAGAATATAGCATAGACATAGTATTAGTTCAGTAAGTAACATAGACACAACAGGTGTTACGATGTAGGCTGTTTAAGAAGTTGATAGGGCTTGGACCAAATAGGATATCTTACTATACTTTCTGTGCATAATATTCCTTCACAGCTGTAATGCTATGTCGATGTATTATAATATTGAACCAGTTTCTTTTTTGGTTTGTACTTGGTTTTTGGCAAATTTGGCACTTTGCGACGCGAAGAAAAAATTGAAAACAAAACGTTGAAATGATATACCTGGTACCATAGCCATACGCCTGGAAACAAATAGACGCATTTTTACCAGTGCACAACAACGACTTTTATACCTTTCAAATATATATATATTATCACATACACAGAAAGAGAACAAAGAAAGAAAAGAAAAAACAAAGAAACATTTATAAATACTTTTTTTACAATCATCTTACCAATAACACAGGAAAAACGAATAAAAAAAGCGTATATATTATACATTCTCCAGTTTTATTCATTTGATTTTTCTTATCTTTTCTTCTTCTTTTTCTTTGATTGAAATTTATTATAGTATTTATACAAAGAACAACATATATACTACACACATAATCTTTATTTTAGTATTATTATGTTGAACATAAATAGTAACCAAGTTACGCATTTGTTGGATCGAAAAGGTTTAGAAGAGCATAGGGACTATGTGTATCCAATATGCAGCCCAGATAGACGCACATTAAGGCGTACTACTGCTACGAGGGTAGAAGCAAACAACAACAACGTAATGTCTGGTGCACGATATGGTTGGGGAAATGAAAATAATGATGAAAAAAAACAAGCACACGATAGGGAACAACAAGGTGAGGAAGAATCGAAATATATGGACGATTCGGAAATCACAGGCAATTTTGCTACCCTTGGCAACTTTGATTCATCACATTTTCAAATACCAAGTTCAGTCATGTCTGAACTATCCAGAAACAATCAGTATACAAGCCCAACGCGAGAATTACAGCAACAAAGTCGTAATAGTAACAATTCTGATTATCAATTAAAATCCCCACAAAGGACATATAGTAGTGGCAACGGTAATGATGAAAATAATTATGTCATGCCTGAATCACATCCACAATCTTCCCCTTCACCAAGACGTCGTGCTTCTCCAATTCGACAAATGGGGAATCAACAACAACCACAACAACAGACTTCACCATGGAGAAGACGTAGAACACATGATAATTTTGGTCGAAGGGATCCATTTGCTGATAATAATAATAGCAATAATAGTAATAGAGGAATTAGACAACATTATCGTAATTTTGATCAAGGTGAAAATACAAATCCAATGAGAAGAAGACGCCAACAACAGCAACAAAACAACAACAATGAAAACATGGATTCAAGATTTGAAGATGAAAATATTACTAGATTCCATAACAACAATAGAAACAATGTACAATATGATAATGAAAACCACACGCAAAGAAATCGCCAACAACAACATCAACGTAATAGACCATCGTTGCATCAACGATTACGTCCATTCGATTATGAAAATTCACAATAAATAAAAAAAATAATAAAAAATTCACACACAGTGTGTACATAATACCAAAAAAGAAAAAGGGACAAGAGGACAAAGCTTACTTTCAATGGAATATATATATATATATATAATTATGTACATTTAAAACGCACACATTATTCTGTACTAATATACGAATATATATATTTGTATTTTGTAAAAACAACTTTCACCCTCTCTCTAATGCACAACTCTGCTGATTTATTATTATTATTTTTTTATTATTTTTCAACAAACAACACCAACATATTATTAGCATTGAATAGCATCAAGTATTATATCATAAAAAATATATAATATTACTCATCATATATAGTAATAATAACGGTTGTTTGATGTCATCGATCAAATAATCAATAAATAAATAAATTGGGAAAGACAAAACACAGATCAAGAAACAAAAGGTATAAATTGTAACAACCAGAAAACCAATCATTTTGTATAAAGATAAAGAAAATATAAGAATAATAATAATAGTAAAATAAAAAATGGATGAAATGATGGCAGAACCGCCATCTAATCCATGGGTGTTTTTTGATATGTCAATAGATGGTAAACCAATAGGTCGAATAGTATTTCATTTAAGAGCAGATTTAGTCCCTATTGCAAGTGAAAATTTTAGATCATTATGTACAGGATGGAAAGGGAAAGGGATGAAAGGCAAGCCTTTGCATTATAAAAATACTGTATTTCATCGCATTATACCAGATAGATTAATTAGTGGTGGTGATGTAGTAGCTGGTGATGGAACGGATGGTGAATCGATATATGGACCAACTTTTAATGATGAAAATTTTATACTTCGTCATGTTGGTCCAGGTTGTTTGTCTACTTGTAATCGTGGTCCTGATACTAACGATAGTCGTTTTTTTTTAACATTGGGTAAGGCACAATATTTAGATGAAAAAAGCATCGTTTTTGGATATGTATTGTCTGGTTGGGAGGTCGTGAAAGAAATTGAAAAATTTGGGACACCACATACGGGCTAACCCAATTCCAACTCCAAGTACACCACCAAGTACAATTAATTTCCATTCATCTTCTTCAAATACTGGGCGTAATAATTCCTCAAATTGTAATGGGGTCAATAAAGACATTTTATCATGTATCGTACGTCTTAAATCAAGTGTTTCATCCATATACAATTCTGCTGCATTGATCATCTCTGGCATGACATCATTTACAATTCTATCGCTTAACACTTGTTTTAATTTACCTAATTTTGTCTCACTCAATATATTCACAGTCACTAATGGGGATGCTACTGTACTATTTTTATCAACACATGAACGTACATGTCTGTAAATTAAAGTTACAAGTGCATCGCTACTATGACCTCGTAATAATTCATGCAATAACGACTTTGTACTTAATATATCTCTTGTTACTAAATATGCAAAACCAGCACTAACTTGCTTTTGCCGCGCTAAAAACAAACCTTGAAAAGTAATTGTTGTGCACCAAAAATTAATTTTCTTTGGATATCGTGGAACAAAAATCATCAACAGTGCAATATAATTAGTCAACATCCCGACTACACCAGCAAATACTGGCAATGTCCATAGTTGGTATGGATAAATATACCATAACACCAATTGTACCATTCCACATACAAATCCCATCCATGCAGCAAAATCTCGAATAACTGCAAGTTCCTCGTATCCACATTTAATGAACATATCATTTAATAATTGACGATCGTTTTTCAATGCTTCTACTACCATTTCTTCTAAATTAAATACACTTTCAATGTTTTGCTTAATATCTTTCATCATATTCTCAATGATCTGTGGCGCTTCCTCCTCCGCTCGATAAACAATTTCCTCTTTAAATGTATTTGGCAAAGATTTCCATATATATGGTATATGTTCCCCTGCAACATTATGAACCAATGGAGATAACATAGAATGCAAACATGGTTCAATTTGCTCAGCTAATTTATTTGGATCAATACGTCCAAATATTTCTTTTATATTGATTAATTTAGTGGTCATCAACAAAGTTGCTTTCCGCGCCATTTTTTCTGCTTTGAATGGAACGATACCTTGCCAACCAAATGGAAACCCAACATTTGTATATGGTATTTGTAAGCATCCACGAAATTTTACTGGATAAAATACCATCCACAATGCCAACCAAATATGAACATAAGTGAAAACGACACTTACTACTGGTATAGATGCATATTGTAATATAACTGTTGTGCAAAGGCGTATTTTAAAATCTTGATGTTCACCACCAGTAGTTGGTATTATGCTTGAAAACGAATGGTTTTTTGTGCCATTATGTGGCAAAGTATGTGCAGGTATGAACGGATTCGTAAACGTAGGTACGCAACGAAAAAAATCCTTCAATGATGGCTCAAAGACAAAAATACATATGGATATAGCAATCGCTAATAATGTTACGACGATAATGGTTGTAACAGATGGTTTTGTTATTAATGGTGGTAAACTTGACCGACTGTAAAAATTCAATTGATCCTCCAATTCACTATCTGAACGCATATTTACATGGCTTTCATCATCATCACGAGAAAATTTATTATCAACAGGGTGTATGCTTTCATACAACGAAGAACCTAATGCTTTCCCGCATATTTCTTTCATTTGATTTTCATTTAAGTTAAATAATTGTATTCCATCAATCATTTTAAATGAGCTAGCTAAATGTTTATATCGGCCATTCATATATCTTTGAAAAAATATTTGTACCTGTTTTTCATTCCATTTCTTCACATTGTTTATAACTGGATCGTTGCATGTGCTAATTAATGTTTCATAACTTAATTTTCTACCAGAAAAATTATTTTCTTGTGATGTCATGATTTTGTAAGATATTATTGTGTGTGTGTTTTATTGTGTGGATGTTTATTATAATAAGAATGAACTAAAAATCAAAATATATATGGATATATAACTGTAGAAATTTATTGTGTGTGTGTTTTATTGTGTGGATGTTTATTCTAATAAGAATGAACTAAAAATCAAAATATATATGGATATATAATTGTAGAAATTGATGATGTTGAAAATTAACTATTATTAATTATTAATGAATTTTTTTCTCCTTTAAAATTGTAATAGATGTATATCTACAAAAAAGGTAATAAATTATGAAAGTATCCTTTCAAAGTCTATGTGTGAGAGAATATAAAAAAGAGTGAGTGTCTTGGAATGTTTATGCATTTACAATTAACTTTATTTGTTTTTTGGTCTTTTGTTTTAGATACATGGATGCATATTGATTTATTTATTATTTATTTGTGCAGATAATAGAGGGCCTTCTGATTTGGCCTTCTCCCATTACTCTTCTTTTTTTTGTTTTGTTTTTGTTGCTACCTTAAATAATATTACCACAGGTAAATTTAGTCGAGAGAAGATTTAGTGCAATAATAAATTATCATCAATTCCGGAATTCAAATAATACCTGTAGTAATAATTTATTATTATATTTGAATTGAGAAAAAAATAGAGTTCTATAATTTCTAATATTATAGTATACATATATGAATTTGGCATAACCCCACAACATAATACTAATTATAATATATATATATATATTAACAATTGCATACACCTTACAAAATTAATTTGCATCCTTCCAACATAGTTTCAATATGTCAACAGATGAAACACCACCACGAATGATGATGCTAGGCATGGGTTCAAAATCACCTATATTAAAAATGGCGTATAATATTAACCTGCAGCAACATC
>LT649281.1:0-46291 GCA_900128395.1 Stramenopiles sp. TOSAG23-2 | reverse complement strand
TCTTGTTTGTTTTTAATCCTTCACCAATACTTTGTACATCAGTAATATTATTATTATCATCTAGGTACAATTCCTTTAATGTATTGTTTGTTTTTAATCCTTCACCAATACTTTGTACATCAGTAATATTATTATCAATTAGGTACCATCAATAATACTTTGTATTCCACTATCATCAGTAATATTATTATTCTGTAGGTACAATATCTCTAATGTATTGTTTGTTTTTAATCCTTCACCAATACTTTGTACATCAGTAATATTATTATCATGTAGGTCCAATTTCTTTATTGTATTGTTTGTTTTTAATAATTCACCAATAATTTGTACATCCTCATCCGTGATGTTCTTGTCTTCCAAATCAATGGCATCACTACTAAAATTTACTTCATAATAAACCTCCAACCTGTTCACAAGACCTTCAATTTTGTCATTCCAATCACCACCTTTTTCTAATAGATAGTTTACCACATCAATTTTACCATGTAATGCACTTAAATATGTAACAGATTTATCAGGTGCTACACCACCATATTTTGATTGTAATACAATTTTATAATATTTACGACGCAAGGGATCATATTCAAGAAATTGTTTACTTGATTTTCCAAACATATTTATCACTGCCACTATATCGTCTTCAAAATATGATATAAGACCTGGCTTTTCATCTGTTCCACTACATATTTGTAATATATTAGGTAAATCTTCAAAATGTTGTGGTTCACTGACAACCTTTTTATCAAGTTTGGTTAGTTCAAAATTTGCCATGG
Organism: Stramenopiles sp. TOSAG23-2; assembly: GCA_900128395.1. Taxonomy (NCBI): domain Eukaryota; species Stramenopiles sp. TOSAG23-2. The sequence continues at coordinate 45,518 of LT649281.1, read as the reverse complement.
CGACTATCCGCTCTATTGCTTGTTTCTTTGCTTTTTGTGTTAAATCAGATAGATGATTATTCATCATTGTATTAATAATGTTAATAGTATTCACATTATTATTTTTATTGTCATAACTTTCCATATCATTTTGGTTCGTCGTTGTAGTTGTGGTGCTAGTGGTTGTTGTATTATTATTATCGTCCGTAACTAATGATGTCATTGTAATAATCGTATGTTTATATATATATATGTATATTCTTGCATCATGTATATCTCTATCTCTGTCCTGACATTCATTCATTCAATTTGACGACTTGTTGATGATTTTGAACAACTTAAACTCTCAATTGATGATTGTTGTTGAATGAAGCCCCCTCTCGTCTCCTCCCCTCTACTATATAATATCGAAGTGGGGAATTGGTGAATGAAGTACAGTTTTCTTCAACAAGATAAATATATATATATTATATAATATATAACCAATTGGTATCAACATATTCATCAGTTATCAAAATATCATTTACACACGTGTCAGCGGTTATATATATATATATATATATATCATATACATTACATACACACATTTTGTAATTGTACAAAAACTAAATTATCCTTCAATTTACTATAATAACAAATTGGCACATTGGTCCGAAATAATATAATAATCCAAATACACACACATACATATTTCCAAAAATATGGCATCGATTTCGAATTCTATGGATGTGGAGAATGATGATAACAATAATAATAACCATGCAAACCTTGCTACAAGATATGAAGATGTACATGTGAAATTAATTGATTTAAAAATACCAAACATAATACCATTAAAAACGGAAACAGAAATACCAAGTTGGGCATTAAAATCTACTGAATTTTTAACTATTTGTGGTACATTACATGATTATTTAATTACATCGCTAGTTCATGATAAAGAAATACGTAACTTACAACATGCATCTAAATCATTCAATGCAGTGTTATTGTTATTTAAATTGCGTGGTTCTCCATATCCATTATCAAATCCAAAAAATTTAACAGGAAATACATTTAATAATTACAATGCAACGATTATTCTTGATTTTTTAACAACAGATGTACAAATTCAACGTGTACATAAGATACGATTATACAAAGAAAAAACACTTAATTCCAACAACAAAACCAACAATAATAACACAATGAAACAGAAAAAAAAATCTCAAAACAGTGCTGATACTACCGGTATTAACCAAGATTTAATACGTAATTGTTTGGAACGTATATTTACACATTTTAGGATATCCATTAAAGATAAAAAATATCAAAATTTATCAAATATGGAAATGTTGGATATGATACATTCAAAAGTAAAATCATTGAAACGTAAATTACCAGATAATTACTTTGATCAAACACGTCGATTATTAAAACGTTCAGCACAAACGCCAGAAGAATTGAGTATATTATCTGACATTAGTAAAGCAATGCGTTCGGATTATGATGTAAGAAGGCAAATGTTAATAAAACGTTTGGATGTTACCATTCAATCTTTCTTATGGTCTGATAAAGTTGTTGGTCAAGAAGATGAATTATTAAATGCAATTGATCCATTAATAAAACAATTGAAAGAACCACGTCCGGTTATTAATCCAAATAAAATCTTTGATGCAACACCATCTTTACGTGAAGAACAGGAAATACGTGTAACCGAGGCAAGTTTAAACAGTACAGTAAAAAGTGTTATTATTGGAACTGTACCAGATCGTGGTGGAAGAGCAAATGAAATGCGTCCTAGTATGAGAGATATGATGCCTGGTTGGAGTTCCCGTAGGAGTGGTGGTGGTGGTGGAAGTCGAAATAATAATAATAATAATCGAAAGAAAGATTCTCGCATGGTTTTTAGTGGTGATAAGAAGAAAAAGGGTGGTAAAAATAATAACAACAACAACAGCAACAACAACAATAATAATAATAAACATCGCAACCGTTCCAAATCACCAAGAAGTAATAATAACAACAAGACAAAAAAGAATAACAAAAACAATAATAATAATCGAAATCGTTCAAAATCACCTTTTCAACGTAATAATAAAAAAAGTGGTGGTAATGGTAATGGGGGTGGTGATAATAATAATAATAATAATAAAAGTAAAAACAAGAACAAACGTGGCAAATCATCAAACAATAAAAAGAAAGGTGGTGGTGGTGGTGGGAATTCATCGTCTTTCTTTCGTAAGTGAGGGACTGAACACTAAATTACTCGCGTACATGATGCAAATATGAGTATTGCCGTTTGCCAGTGTGCAAAAAAAAATTAAAAACTCCTTATAAAATAACAAACAAACAAAATTTATTGGGGGTATATTAAAGGGTAAAGGGTATTTTTAAAAATCATACACATCAATAGTAAAACACATACTTCATATTACTTCGTACTCGTATTAATATATTTTTCTTTTTACACACCACACACCACACACACCACACCGATTTTGTAAAAATATGCAAAATATATTTTTAAATGAGCTGTCACGCCGCCTCCACCCTTTCACCTTTCACACTCCGCCAATCCTCAATCCATCGCATTCATTTCAACAAAATAATTATTTCCCATCATATTCTCTCGACTGATCCTATCACCTTCTTCCCATCTTTCACAATTTGTTTCACGATGTGGTTTAATAGTTTTTACAATATTATGCAAAAACCATTGCAATGGTCGTATGAACGTATAACGTTTTCTTGGTTCAAAATGATAACTAAATTTTGGATACAACGTCAATTTATTGAACTTCCTTTTGCTTTTGTTGATCTGGCTGTTCTTCTTATCCTCGCCATCGTTATTTGTATTACTATAAACTGATAATAATGGATCTTTCCATCCAAAATGAACATATGGTTCATTATCATGTATAGTCATATCAAAATATGATACAACAACATGTTTGCCATTAAAATTTACACTTGGGCCAATTTTTACTCCATCTCGAACACGTTTATTATTATTATTACGACTAGATTTTAATTTCGGTGTTTTTAAAATATTTGTTGTCATATTTGTCATATTTTGCGCCTCACCACCTAATGATTTATATGCATCATTAAAATGAGGATGATAATAATCTTGTACTGATAATAAATCATCGTTTTTTCCATTGTTGACATTACCATCATCACTATAACAAATAGTTAGCAAGTCTACCGATCTTGCAAGTCTTGCCAGTTGTGGCGCAAATTGTAAATTAACATCATGATAATAACGACTAAATGATTCATCTTTAAAATATATCCTTGGATCTTTAAACATATTTATTGCCGATGATTGCGATGGAAGATTGTTTCCATTTTCATCAATATTCTCTTCGTCGTTAGCACTTACTTCTTCATAATGTTTTGCCTCACATACACCTCCTCGTATCGTAATTACATCACATATTTTACCAGGTAATGCTTTCATATGATGATAATCACGACGTGTTAATGCCCTATTAATTAAATATTCACCTGTAACTAAATCTGGCATAGAAATACGATTCGATTTCCAAATATCAAACGGCGTATTATCCGCATTTACCATCATGAAAACCAGTACAAAAAATAATACGATCATATTTATTAGTTAAAATGGAAATATCTTTACGTATATCGTTAATAGAAATAATACTTTTCATATCCCAATGTTTGAGTAATGTTGCTGTATCATCATCATCATCATTCATTACCATGTTGTTATTATTTTTATTATGTTTTGATTCTTCATAAATAATTGAAGGGCATGATAATTTGATACCACTTGTACTAAAAAAATCCTTGAATGTTTTTAATGTTTTATTATTTGATAATAATGTTAATTGATCTGGTAATATGTGATTATTATTATTATTATTGCTTGCAATTGTATTTAATTTACGTATAGATGCACTTTTTATATAACTATTTAAAAAAAATGTATTTCGATCATTTTTTTCAAATATTTTAAATGTATGATTTGTTTCTGTATTAATTAAACTTGCTAACTGGATTCCAGCTGGGCCAGCACCAATGATACAAATGGAAGTTATCCTATTCACACCACCTTCTTCGTTGTCGTCATCTTCGTGGCTTTCATTATCATCGCCATTGTTCGATGCAAGAATTGTTGTTGATGTAGTTATTATGAATATAACGAATATCACCAATATGAAACATTTGTTCTGATTCCATTTCTTATTGTTTTTAAATAATAATAACATTGTTATTAATGTGTTCAACCACCGCCACCACCGGACAGTGTGTGTGAGAGAGAGAGAGAGAGAGAGAGAAAGAAGACACAATAAATATATTATGTCGATTTCTACAGTGTATCCTGTTCTAGAATGAAACTATAAAATATATATATATATATATGGTTATGTTTGAATGAATTCGATGGAAGAATGTGATTCGCTAAGGTCAATTCATGATGTATATATATATGTTTGGTGTTTGGTTTATTTGTAATGTGTCCATCTATTATTATAAAGTGGATTTTAACACAAATCGATAAAAACCTTAAATTTAGCCTATTTAGTATTAGTATATATATAGCACTTGTTATTATTTAAGGCCACTTATACTTTATGTAGACTAATTACTTATTGATTACCTATATAATACGATGTAATGCTATGTCATGCTACTGGAAATAGTGAGACCCCATTTTCTAATAGTGTATCGATATAATTTATTGATGTATTTTAGCCCATGCTGTGTGCTGTGTGTCGTCTGCTCCGGCCAATTTTGAACTTAGCATGGAATAGCATTACTAATGGTGTGTGCGTGCTAGTATCGATATAATTTATTGATGTATTTTAGCCCATGCTGTGTGCTGTGTGTCGTCTGCTCCGGCCAATTTTGAACTTAGCATGGAATAGCATTACTAATGGTGTGTGCGTGCTAGCAAATTGTAGTGAGTGCTGTGCCATGCTATCTCGTGGCCATTATTTGGCCACTTTCTGCTTTCTGCCCCCATATAGATAGGTTCTCACGTTCTCACACTACACATCACTACAAACCTTACGGTTAGATTTTCACTCATGTAGCACCAGCATAGCAGCATTGGTTGCATTGCTGGATTGAAACAAATAACATTAACATAGATATACGATGGTGTACACATATATATATATATATGTATACATAATTGTGAAATTGTATATGTATTTCGAGAGGAGGTTTCTGTGTAGATCTGGAAGGGATTGTGCATTCCATCAGGTCAGATAGTCGATAAATATAGTGAACATTTATTGTATTCGAAGAAGAAGGATTCATATACGAAATAGAGAGTGAAAATTTGCACAGCCAGATAAATCGTTGCATGTATTGTATTTCCAAATCCGTATGTAGCATTTGAGCAGCGGATTGAACGCTTTATTTTATCACGATTATTGATAGGTGAGAAAAGGTCAAAAATAAAAAAGAGTAGTAGTCATACTAGTGGAAGCCCAATGAGTCCACAGAAACGTAAAGGAAAGCGGTAAAATTTGAGGAGGGGGCGGGTAATTTGTTCTCACGAGGTGTCTAAAATAGAGTCCAAATATTTTACACAACAATAATAAAATGTACGAAGTCGTATAAAGGTATCAGGGGAGTAGGGGAGTAGGCATAAAAAACATTACTGAAATCGAACCGGAACTTCGTAAAAGTTTATACGGGACGTGTATTCATTATTCATATGTTTTTTTTCTTTTGCTTTCAGGCATAATTTTTTTAATTTCTTCTTTTTTAAAAAGTACCACAGGTTAAATCTCCTCACTCCTCACACATAATATCTCATCTATAGATATTATATAATTTTCCTTTCTTTCTTCTTTCTACGGCCCAAATTTACACCATAATATGGCAAAAGCACGACAGCATTTTAAAATACATGCGACTGGTCTCCTTTCATCAATACATAATTCTGTTGGGTTTTTCCCGTATATATCATCACCTTCGCTTGCATATGGTAAATTAAATATAGTATCATTAACATGCATGCAACGAAAGTATGTACCATATGCACAGGTAGAGCAAAAAATGACTAGAACAAAAATAACAAAAAATTCCAATGTTGGGTAATATGTTTTTCGTCCAAATTGATCATGTGCATCAACGCATACTGAATTTGTTAATGATACTACTATACCTATAATGATAAGTGCAATTGTTAATGTATTGATAATACGATTGATTAATGGAGATCGCTTAGCAAAAAAACCACATAATCCATCCCAAAAACTCATATTTTGGCCTTCAAAATCTTCTTCGTATTTATCTTGAAAGCGTTTAACACCACAATATATACTTAAACACATCAATGCTTGTATACAATAAAAAGTTCCTAATACAAGTAATTGCGTATTTGCTAAAGTACGCAATGCAATGTCTGGTGGTGTTGGGAAGTTTGTAACAGGCATGAAACCACTAGCACAAGCACTTGGTGTTTGACACCATGAATATACAATACTACCACTAATTGATGGCATACATACTTCATTTGTAGCCATATATTGCGGATCACAACATACATAACATTTGCTTTTAATTTTAAATGTTTCTTCCCCGATTGTGATTGTTCTAGAATCTTTCTTACTATTGTCCCATAGTCCAGTGGTTTCATTTTCCCACGAATAATAGACTTGATTTCCAGAAAAATTTGGATTAGCACTTTGCTTAACCGCCGTTTCCCATATTTTTCGTATCGCAGCTTCACCAGTTCCATTCCACCAACCTGGTGTCCCCATAGCACTTGACATATTACAACTATAATAATAGGTAAACTCATGTGGTGCACCATTTTCACCAGCCGGCGTTGCATCTTTTGTTGCCTTCATTCCATACATCCTATTATCTCTATCATACCCATTCACTGCGAGATCATCCGCCGAAGCAACTGGGCACATTGGCTTACATTGCGGCGATATTGTGACAAACATCGTCACTCCCATAATACCTACAATTAAATATACTAAAAATTGTATTAAATAATACTGTGTATATAATTGTGAACCCCTTGCCATGCTGTTTTTCTTCAATATTATATATATCTTGATGTTGAAAATATTAGTAACACCACTATAATAATAAAATAAACGGCAATTATTAGAAATATTTACCACCTTTATTGGTATTGAATGATATATACACTTATGTATGTATGTATATATATATTAATTTATTTTAGTCGATAAGTTGTGGATTACTAAATAGAAGTAGTAGTAGTAGTTGTTGTTGTTGTTATTAATATTATTAGTGCAGTATATATATAATGTGTTGTTTCGACTATATATATTGTTGTTATTATTAAAAAGTCTGGTGAGAAATAACCCTATATTATAACTCTAGAATAACACGAAATTTTTTTTTTTACCAACAACATAAACAAATCAAACAATTTTTAAACATTTTACAAAAAAAAAGAAATGAATTATGATGAAATAGAGAAGAAATTAAGAAATAATGAGCAAAACGTATATAATAATACAGATATATGTATATTTATATCATATAATATAATATAGGAAGAACAAATAATAGTGCTAATTCGACATGAGTGGATATGGAAAAGTAGATACAAATGATGATAGTGGTGGTGGAGAATTGTCATCAAATAAATGTTGTGAACTGATTGGTGATTTAATTTACGGTGTATCTCCTGAAAAAAAAAGAGGTAGGAACTTTTATAGAAAGCAATTGCCAATGTTAAGAGCGGGTGGAATGTTTAAATTAATATATGTAGGTAAATCAAGAGGTTCATCGACACTAGCAGCTGCTGCCACCAATTATGCTAGTTCAGTCCTTGGCATGTTTAGTGGTAATAGTAATAATAATAATAATAATAATAATGAAACAGGTAATGGACTAGATACATCATCAAAAGCAAAATTGGGAGAAGGAATATGGTTGTCCATTATTAAAGATGATACAACCCTTGAGTGGAAAACATTAGCAAATATTGATAATCAACCAAAAGCAATGCAACAAATACCTTTGTATCAAATAACTCGTGCAAGTAGATCACATTGTACAGAGAAATCCAGTGAGGCAGAAACTAGAAGATTAATATTAGAAGATAATAATGGCGATAGAATTGTAAGTAGAGCAGCGCAGAAAGCTTTTCAAAATTATAAATTATAACTCCTTACTTTGTAAATATTACCATTTAACTTATTACTAACTATCAAATACTTAAATATGCAAATATATATACAATTTGTTTTACAAATATGGATAGCTTGAACTTGAAGCAGATTCAGTAGTAGAAAGAGATATATGGATTGATAGTTTTGATGCATCTTTTCATTTTTTAAGTTCGTCCATTAAAACAAGTGAAAAAAGTGCAAACCAATCATTACGAATGGAAAGACGATGGCAAGATATTCAAGAACGTGATCGTGCACGTCAAGCACGTAAAAATAAATTAACAAATAATGGTAAATTAGGATTAAAATATACAAGTGAAGCAATGGCACGAAGATGATCTCGTCTCTGTGCGTGTGTGTAGAGAGAGAGAGAGAGAAAGTTTTAAAAATGTTTTTCTCGTCCAAAAAAAGGGGACGGTATTTCTATATTGGATTGTGTAACTTCAGTGTTAAAATGAGGTCAAATTGGTGTATAATAATTTACAGTCTTTTATTTTCTAGAACCTTCAATATATTCAATAGTATTACGGCTTATTATAAAAAGCTGAATGCACTTTAACACAATATCACAATACTGTGTGGTGTTGTTTATATCTGATTTATGCGAAATGAAAGATGCTATTGTGTGTTATATGTTATATGTTATATAGTGTTATTATTATGTGGCATTGTGCTTTTATTTTGTTTGTTTAGTGCTTTAATAATGTTTACGTTACTTATTATTATTACTATTATTATATAACATGATGCACCTCTTTTATTATTATTAACTTATATATATATATATCACACTCTCATACAACATGCACAGTTTATTGGATATGTTATACAAAAACATCGATACAACAACAACGAACAAACTTTATATTAAAACACCATAAGATAGAAATCATGCTCCATTTTATAAATTTATAATAGTTTTATTTGAAAAGCGATAGAAAAAGTATTACCTGAAAAGGAATATACAAACAATAGCACAAGCATTTACCTTCCTTTGCTATTGTTTTTTTATATAAGTAAATACTATAAACCATGGATGCAGCGAAAAAGCTTGTTGAAGAGCGTAGAAAACAAGCGGAAGCAGATGCAAAGTTAGCTTACGAGGCCAAGTTAAAGGAGGCTAAAGCAAGAGTTGAAGCGGAGAAACGAGAAGGTCTTCGCGTTATATATGCTGATTATACAGATGCTATGCGAAAAGGTGATTTTGAGAAAGTATATATGCTAATAGATAATTATGGTGCAGACGTAAATTGGGAAGATACATATGGTAATACACCATTGATAGCAGCATGTAGATATGGTTTAAGGGTGCCAATACGCAAACTCATCGAGCGTGGTGCAGATGCAGATTATGAAAATAAGTTTGGTATGACACCACTAATTGAAGCCTGTAAAGCAGGATATAGTTTATTAATTCCAACTTTATTATTTGATGAACAAAAACGACCACGTTGTTCAGTAGATTTAACCAATATGTATGGGAAAACTGCGAAAGATTATGCTATTGAATGTGGGCATGCTATTAAAATCGTACCACTACTAGAAGCAGGGGTTGGTGATCAAAAAGCAGCATTAGAGGCTATTTTTGGAAGTAGCAAAAAGAAAAAAAGAGAAAGTATTGATCCTAGGAAAATTGTGCAAAATTTTAAAAATCGCATACATAGAACAAAAGAAAAGATTAAATATAAAGTGTTAACTCCACATCGTAAATATAAAGAATGGTATTATAAAAAATATTTAGAACCTGGTAAGTATCTAACATAACGTAATATATATATATACACACATACACATACATTTTAATTTATACACTAACACATGATTTATATATATATGTATGTTTATTTTTCACAGAGGCCCGTCTCAATGCTGCAATTTTGTTACAAGGTTTTTTTCGACGGATGTTGGGTAAGCGGGAAGCACAAGGTCGTATTGCAAAAATGGTAGAAGATGCTTTAAAGGAAATCGCAAGATTGAAAAAGATGAACTTTTTCATTGTTAAGTTACAGCGAATATATAGAGGCAAAGCTGCGCGTAATTTTGTCGATTTGCTGCGTTTAAAAATCAAATGTGCAGCCAAAATTCAAGCAACATGGAAAATGTATGTATTTAGAAAAAAATTTCTGGCTAAAGTTATTAAAAAAATTGGACAACAAAAATATTTACGAAAAATAATTAAAATACAAGCTGTCATGCGTGGTAAACTAGCACGAAATTACGTTTTGCACTTGTTAGATCAAATCGACGCAGCAACATTTTTGCAAAAATTCATGAGAGGTAAATTAGGCAGAAACAAATTAAAAAGGTTAAAGTGGGCTAGAGATCATAAATTAATTGTTGAAAAATTATATGAAAGTAGAAAACCGTTGCAACGTATAGCGACTGCAAATCGTATAAAGTTACAAGTAGCTAGTGGAATATATATTAAAAATTGGATTCTTGCTAGACATAAAAAACATATTACAATGGTACTTTATAGAAAATTAGTTGCAAAACGTAAGCGTAGTGCAATTTTGATACAAAAAATGATACGCGGATATCTCGCCAGGTGTTTGTTTGATCGACGTGAAGCATATAGGCGTCAGCATATAAATGGATTAAAAAGTGTTTTATTGATTAAAAAATTAGGTACAGGCCATGGCATGGGTAATTCATACCGTATAGGAGATGCAGATAGGTATGGATACTGTTCAAAATGTGATTGTAATAAATTTGGTGTTGCCGATAGTACGAAGCCATTGATTTGTTATTGTGGGCATTTTATTACTAACCACGTTGTTGGTGTATTTCGTGATAGCGAGAAAGAAGATTATTATATAGCAAAGAAACCGAAACGTTCTACGATGACCAAACGTTTTCACATGGCAACTGGTGTAGAGCGAAATTTTGATAGTTTTTACAAATTTTTGCGTAGTACAATGGATACAAAAACGTTGAGACAATCATTAAATGCATCTTCCGCACCAATACAGTTGTCGTTGGAAATTAGAAAACCTTCAGTTACCGATCTTCAGAAATATATACGTAAAAAATTAACTTCGCCGCGATTTTTAGTTGGACAAGACGTGTTAGATGGGAAAACAGAAACTCCATCAGGTCGGAGCCAACGGATGATACAGCAACATATAAAACGGATACGTGCCCGACGAAAGTTAAATGGTACACAACGTGGTGGCGAGGATTTATTTGCACCACGAAAAATAAAGAAAAACATGTTGTTCAAACCACAGTTATTGTCTAAAAAGGATCAAACTGTTAAATTAGATGAACAAGAAATCAAAGATGTGGAATTTGTTGAAATGCAAGCAAAAGCCAGCTTAGAACGGACAAGGAAGAAAATATCCAATATCCAACGTTTAGATCAAGAGATTAAGTTAACAGAAACAAATATAAAACGAATGAGGAAAATATCTGATACGTTGAAAGAGCAAGATAAATTAGCGAAAAAAATGGCAATTGAGAAGAGCAGACGATTCAAGATGGAAAAAGAGAAGCATTTTTACGCTTTGACTTTGGATCATATGAACGATAAGCCTTTGCAATCTGTACATAAACAATTAATAACTGAATTTAAACAAGGGATTGAAGAAGACGTAGACGATTATTTAAAACACCCACCAAAATCGTTAAACGATTTAAAACGACGTAATTATTTAAAACAACATAAAAAGAAAATGGCATTAAAAAAGGGTATTAAACCAAAACAAAATAAGAAAATGAAAAAAGCGACGAAGATGGGTGATAGGCGCAAGATAATACCAGATAGTAGTGAAGATGGAAACTATGATGATGATGAGTTTGAATATAAGGATGATACATTTGAGCTAGAAGATATGGAAGATGAAATCAAAGAAAAACAAAAAACAGTTGCAAAATCAACCATGGACAAGAGGGGAAAACAGAAAAATACGAAGAAGAAAACAATTAAAAGCGAACATCTCCTTCGATCCATGGTTAATAATGTTGGTACAGGGAAAACTTTCTTTGGGGGTAATAATAAGAAAAAGGATACAAGCAAAAATGTAAAACAAATTAAATCGACTAAGAAAAAGCGAAAAGGACGTGTCAGTCCGACATTTGCTGAGCCAATACCTGTTGATAAAGATGATATAGAGGAGGAGCGAACTTTGCCAAAATATGAAACAATTATTAATATGCTGAAAAATGCAGTGCAAAATGTTGAAGGCGCCATGATGAATGGTACACCATATAATGACCTTGAACAACGCCAGCAACCACCTAGACAAATATTCCCACTTCATACAGTTGAACCAAGTCCAGTCGCAATAGAAACGCCGCCAAAGCAACCTAATATGATGATGCGCTTGTCAAATAATAACAGCGGCACACTTCAAAAATCAACTTTAATGATGAGTGGTGGTGGTATCTCTAATGGTGCAAACAATTTGATGCCAACGCCAATTAAAACAAATGTCAAGAAAAAGAGTAATGCAAAAACAAAGATATTACCATCACCGTCAAGACCAATTTGTGCAACTTTACAATTAATAGAAGATTCTAAATCATCTTCTAGCAACAACAACAATAATAATAATGACAACAACAACAACAATAACTTGAATCCAGCAACTTTTAACAGTAATAATATAGATGAAGAAATATTGCGTGACATACCAAAGGAATTGCGTATTTATGAAGGGAGAACTGTTGTTGGTAGAGAAAGAAGTTGTGATTTGGTACTGGATTCTAAAATTCAAAGTCGAATGGTTAGTAAAGTTCATGCCATGATATATAGCACATTTGATAATAAAGGTGTTCCTCAAATGCATTTGGTAGATTGTAATAGTACAAATGGCACGTATGTTGATGGTAAAAGGTGTTCGATAGCTCGAGTTAGTCTTCAGAATGGTTCTACTATAATGTTTGGGAAGAAATCAAGAAAAAAAGAGCGTAGGTCAGAATTAGTATACGTTGTTAACTTCCATACATTGTTTATACCTCCCCCAACTCCCAAACGTATTCGTCCATTATCCAGTGAATTACAATTTATGGAAAGTACTGGAGGTGGTGATAATAATAATAATATGTTGATAGGGCAAGCTGCATCGGTACCAATACGTCGTAAAAGTTCTTTTTTATACGATCAATTGCCATCAACTCCAGAAGTTGGAAGTGAACTTCACAACCAAAGCGGTAATATGATGAATTTTATGGAAGGTGATTTCGGTGACATGGGTGGCAGCAGTAGTGGACAAAGCAGTGGTAGGCGATATGAAGATGACGGTGAGCTAAATACTATGGAAGGTAATGGATTCAAGAAAATGGATACTCGCAAAAGATACGAGGATGTAGAGCAACCATCATACATGCAATCATCTGGTGGTGGTGGTAATAATAATAATAATTACACAAAAAATAGCCAATCGAATAATAGAAAAAGCGGTACATTTCCTTCACTTCTTGTATTACGAGCACCAAGTCGTGGTAATTCAATGAATACTACTGATACGTTATTATCAAAGGCATGGCCAAGTTCAGATCAATTGAATTGGGTCATACGCGGCAGTAGTCGACATCGACGTATTAGACGCCGATTGGTTCAATCAAACCCGGTTGCTGCAGGAACCAACAATAGTCCATTGAGAAGAAGGATGGACGATGGTAATAATAAACTGGAAACGTTGTAAATACCGATATCATATCATATCATATCATACGTACGAAAAAGTAAAAGTTAATACTCGTGTATAAAAAAGTGTTCTATCTCTAGAGAATTTTTCCATATTATTTTTTTTAAATTTATTGTTTTTATTTTTACACGCACAATATAAGTTTACTACATATACAAATGCAACCTCCACATCTACGAACAAGTAATTGGGGACTTTGATATTATACACCATGTAAAATACCTCGTCCTCGCGACATTTGTTATTATTTATTTATCATTACGATACTTTAATATATATCATATTACATATATATGCATATGTAATTTATTCATCATCACTACTACTATCATCATCAGATGAACTTAAATCAGATAAATCTTCATCACCCATATCACCAATTAATGATCCAAGCAAACCACCTTTTTTACTACTATTAACGACAAGACTTTTTGTACCAACCAAATCATCTACATCATTGTCAAACCCACTTGTTATTAAATGTTTTGTCTCTTCATGGTCAATTTCTACAACTTTCCTATTTTTATTATTATTATTATTATTATTACATTTCGTTAAATTATTTAAAAATGTTTTTGCCGATGGTTTCTCTGCATATGGAAAATATTCAACATGTTTAGTATTTGATTTAGGCCATGCTTCCACATTTGGAACAGTGGATTTATTTACATTGATCGAATTTTTACTGATTGTTCCTAATGGTTTTCTAAATGTTTTTTGTTGTTTCTTGATGCCACTATTTTTACTATGATTATGTTTTAACGTTGTTCCAACATTTGCGTTTATTTGGCCTAATGGTTTACGTACTTTTAAACCACCACTTTTTTTCCCTTTTAAAGTAGATTTTTGTTTCATAATCATATTTGGATGATGATTATTAGGATTTTCCTTTGATAAGTTTGTTTGATTGATAAAGGATGACATGTTTCTAAACTATAACTTTTTGCGTGCTTATAGATCTATATATATAGTTTGACGAAATTAAAATTATTAAAAAACAAAATGCTCTTGCGATTCGTATTTCTCGTTCTTTTTTTTGTGTGTGTGTTTTCAAATTACGAAATCGATTATAGTAATTTATACGTGAAATTTAATTTATATAAACATATATACGTTAATACAATACGTTAGAAAATAATCTTATGTTTGAATCACACTACCAAAAGAAATATATCTATCTATCTACCCAACTATATATATGTATTGTTTTTTATTTTTTGTTTTTATGTATGAAAATCCATATTATTGACGTGTGTATTTAGTATTCTAATTCCCTTTTCAAGTATAAATTATTGTCATTTGATAGTTGATGAAGACGTTAGGTGCTATTCCTATGCTATATTCGTGTTGGCGTTTTTTCAAATAATATATTTTACTCCCTCACATGGATTGCACCTGTCCACTCCCTCAATCCGACTGCTCCCATACTATTCGTATGCTAATAATAATCGATCGATGCCCAAAAACAAGAAATAATAAAATATATATATATATTAAAATTATTATCGAATATATGATATACATACATCACATACGTGGAACAAACGTCGATAACACAAAGTAACGACGGAAACAAAAAAGACAGTCTTGCTGATATACATTGTTACATTGATACAATAATAACGTAATAATTATGGCGTTTGTGAAAAAAATTATTCGTGATTTTGAAAAAATTTCCATCAAGTTAAAAGGATGTAAAACTAATGAAGGATTAGGAAAAATTTATAAACATTTAAATAAACGGTTGGAATACATTATAACGCCAAAAAAATTAATTGAAAAAGAGAAAGGCGATGTGAAATTACTTGAATCCTATGAGGAATACAAAGAATCGAAAGAGATACAAGGTTCGTTACAAGAACATATATTGCAGAAATGTCTATCGATTTTGGAGAAAACTGTAACTATTTGTAATTCCAAAAATAATAATAATAATGAAAATAATAACGACATTCATAATAAACAGAACAATAAAACGACTAATGATGATAAAAAAACAAAACAAAACGATAATAACAATACATGTTGGTGGTTTGCCTTTAATACTACTTCAACCAACTCTATTTTTGACAGCGATAGTACGAAAAAAATTCTCATGAAACCAATTACAACGATGTTAAAAAAATTAGTTGAAATAAGTTCTGCACAATTAAGTGAAAAAATCATTTATTTTCACATTTTTTTTCATACAATTAATATATATATGAATAATAATAATCATCATCAAAATACAAATAAAACGTTAGGTGATATTTTTCAAAGTGAAATTATATGCTCGAAGATACAATCAAAGGAACTTTTAAGAAAATTAGCAAGTATTACGTTTCGCACTGCAGTTTATTTAGAAAAAGAACTAGTCTCGTCTTCCATTGATTGTTATTACAATTTATTTTTTATATCAAGTATGTTGACATCGTGTGCATTTGATACATCATCTGCTGCTGCTACTGCTGATGCTACCAGTGATAATGGCAATAATCATGATCATATTGTTTTTGCACGTTATCAATATAGTTTTGCAACTTATAAAAAATTATTATCACTAAATGATAAAACAATACAATCATCATCACCAACACCACCAGATCAAAACAATCGATCAATTGATTTGAATATATTAACACGATCAATTTTAACATATATTTCCAATAATAATAATAATAATAATTACAATAATGCATGTAGTTTTATACAGAAAATCGTAAATATGATTATTGGTAACCAAGCGAGATGGCAACGAAAATACAAGGTAAAAAAAGAGTCGTTTCTATCTAACATGTTATGGGAAACGTTTGCTAAATCAATGGTGGAGAATGATAACAACAACTCCATGATAAATGAAACGAAATGTTTTATACTCCATCGAATATCTGAGGCATATAAATTTTATATATTAGAAGCTGGAGATGAAACTATTGTGCAAGAAATGTGTTTGAATGGTTATTGCGCAGTTCATTCTGTTATGCGTAATTATTTTGCAAAACAAAGCAATCCAACAAGATTTATATTGCATTGGTCCATCAGTTTGTTTGACAATATTTTATTGTTAAAAAACATTGAAAAGGAGGATATTGTAAAACATAGTCGTTTTTCAATAAATGAATTATTTCAACAATTCGATATTGTATTTGCTACAAAAGATTATAGCAAGCAATTCATATTGTTAGGATGGCGTGATATTATCTATGGATTGTATAATACTGATAATTCATGCACAATTGATAGATTCCAATTGTTAAAAAAGTCAATTGCAAAATTACAACACGTAAATGGACAGTACATTAAAACCATCAAATACCCATGGTATATAATGCAACCAACTGTTGCGTTATTGCAAAATGTAGCAATTATTTTTAACATTTATAATGAAACCGATATTGAGATTCAATTGTTTCGACAAGCATTAGGATGGGAAGATCATGCTCGTCATTATATGGCGAAAAATGTATTCGTTCAATACGTCTTAAAAAAAATACAACCTGATTTTATTGATATTAAGTTAAAGCTTGTTGAAACTTTATATAATCAAGGATTTACAACGATAGCTATAAATATTTTGAAAACTATTCAACCATCATCGACGATGGCAAAATCATCAACATTATCCATTTCATATAAATTGTTAAAAGAAGAATTAAAATTGCATACAAAATATAATATTGAACATTTAAAACATGAATTAGAAACTTTGAAAAAAAATGTATGTGCTATATCTAAATTTGATCCAACATATGGTAAACATATGTTTACGATGTCACGTTTACATCATGCAATCGGTCAAATGGGTAATGCATTAGATTTTGCAAAGCGTGCAGATTTATTTTATCATCGTAAAGTTAATCACTTAACATTAGAACCAACAACGATGGACGGCGACGAAGAGGAAGAAAATGATATTGATAATAATGGCAATATTATATCAACTTTGCCTTTAAATTCATGGCCAGTTATACAAACTTATATCTCGTTTTTATCATTCATGAATGTATTGTATCAACAACGATGTTTACCATCATGCTCCAAAGCATATTTATCAACTGGAATCGATTTAACTAAAGTTTTGAGGGCAAACACAAGGTATGAGACGTTTCAATTGCAACTTGATATTTTAACAAATGTACGATGCCAATCATTTATTAGGAAGGATGATGACGAAGAAAAAATAACATTTAAACCATTTCGCATTACAAAAACAAGTAAAATATGTGTAAATACATTAGCACAAGGACTTGGTCATATTGAACATAGTGTATTCATTGGAAATAGTCAACGTGCAAAGTCGGAAATAAAACATGTAAATAAATTAATATCCAGCATGTTGAAATTGTTTTGCTCCGGAAAAGATAGTGATGTTCTTGATAAATCATGGATTTGTAGTAGTAGTAGTAGTAGTGAAAAATCATCAGGCTTTCAAATTGATCATTGCACGAAAATATTAAATATGGAGCAAGAAAAAATGTTTCATGAATTAGAATTACATTTAAAGTCTACCAATTATGAGAAAACAGACGATATTGTTCGAAAAATGATGAAAAAATGCTTCCAAATATGTAAATTACCTATTGAACGTGCGGTATTATGTTATTTTCAATCAAAAATAAAACCGAAACAAAATATACTTGCACTTGATTCTTGTAAAACAGCTGCACGTTTTGTTTGGGGTTTATCAATACCGTTCATTACACGTCAAGTATTACGTGGATATGTTGGAACAAAATATTATTGCTTGAATAGTAAGAAAGGTGCTGGGTCTAGTAGTAATAATAGTAGCAGCATTGGTGTGTTGGCATTGCTTTCAATTGGTTTATCATACGATTTATGGCATTATAATAATAATAATAATAATAGCAGCAGCAACCAGAATATTAGCAGCAACAGCAGCAATAAGAAGACACTTTTTAAACGATTTAATCCAACATTATCGTCATTAAAAAATACACAAGAGCATACAATGTTACGTCTTAAAAAGCTTCAACAGGTTAATAATTGGGATGTTGTCTCTATGTATTATGATAATCACTTAGGTATCGTAATGACGCATGTCAGAAATGGAGAAATAGCTATGAAAGCGATTCAAATAACAAGCAGCCAAATGGAAATATTATTGAATAACTTTAATAAAATACAAATGAATAATGAAAAAACTTTAGATGATGCTTGTAATATTGATACGAGTGATAATAATGCTAAAAAGAATTGGTGGAAAAGCAGGTATGAGATAGAAAATGATATGAAAACATTAATAGAAAAACTAGATGAGCTGGTTTCAGTCTTTAATTTTGGCAATTCCAAATCATCATCATCGTTAGAAAGTAAAATGTCGAATATGTCGTTATCATCATCGAAAAACAATCCAATCATTCTTATTTTAGGATCAGAAATGCAATGTTTTCCATGGGAATCTACAAAGACATTTCATGATATCCACGTGACTAGAATGCCTTCAATTCATTCATTGTTAGATTTATGGGAACGAGTCTCATCTAGCGAGAAAAAAACTCAAACATGTTACAAGTTATCGAACAGTTCATATGTAATTAATCCAGAACGTAATTTGCCACAAACAGAGAAAAACTTTTGTAAATTGAAAGATGGTGATACTTGTAACGGCGCGTTATCCGATTTATTATCAGGTATTAGTAATACGGAGCGAATTATAATTGGTAAAAAACCTGCATCAAACGATATTATGAATTTATTAAATACATCAGAAGTATTGACATATTGGGGACATGATAGTCTTATGAAATTTACAAGCTCTGGAAAAGTAGCAAAATCCTCCAATGAAACGAATTGTATTATTTTTGATATGGGTTGTAATAGTGGTAGACTTTATACAAAAGGTCGTTTTGGATCTCATGGTAAAGTGTTTAGTTTAATCAGTGCTGGTTGTCCAGCTGTTGTGTCGAATTTATGGAAAGTTAGTAGTGGTGATTGTGACATATTAGCAATGCGATTATTAAATAATATAGCATCATGTGAAAAAGGTAAATGGCTGAATGATATTTTGAAAAGTTCATTAAAAGATCATGATGGGACAAATATGAAACTGATTGGAAAGCGACGTGGTATAAAAAATATCAAATTACCGTTTTTAAATGGATCTGCGACAATTTGTTACGGTGTTCCAGTCGTATTAAAGATGTGAGCGAGAGGAGAGAGAGAGAGAGTAGAGAGTAGAGGGAGAATTGTTCTATTTTTATACGCGTCGTATATTTTTAAAAAGTACGAGTACTTTAAGTACTTTTTACCCTCTAAATTTGATGTGTTTTACTGTTTTAAGAGTGTTTCTTGTGTTTTACACGTATGCATATGCATAGCTATGCTGTATGATACGAACCACGAACCGGTTCGTATTTGATTCGTATTTTTTATGATAGCATTGATATCATAGCTTTTATCTTGATTCTTGATGGAGAGTGTCTCTTGACTTTTAAAAACAAAACACTTCTTACACTCACAAAACACTCTTTTAATTTCTTAATTTTTGATCTCCTTTCTATTTCTTCGTTTTATTTTTTCAATACCAAAGAAATATTCTGATGTATAATATCCAATAAATGATGTTAAAATGATGGAAATCAAATTGACTTGATGATTTGATAATATATTGATACCGGTAATCCATTTATTATTTGGATGATTTGGATTTGTTACTATACGTTTAATAACTTCTTTGCCTACGGTAATATCAACACTACCACTATATTGAAAAAATGCACCTAATATGGAATCGATCATACTACCAATTAATCCCATTGATCCACCAAATAATACAGTAGATGTAAAGATTTTAAATTTACTGATTGAACGTTTATAACTACGAACAAAAATTAAATCATATATAGCATGTCCTAATCCAATTGATATTCCACCACCTGCCGAAGCTAATAATCCAATAAAACTAACACCACCATTTGTACCTTTTCTGTATATATTATTATGTTTATATATATATATATATATGTATGTATGTATGTATGTATGTATGTATGTATGTATGTATTTATATGTTAGATAATAGCCTTAATGTAATATAATAAAAGAAGAAGAAGAAGATGTAAAATAAATAAATACATACGGTACAATTTTCCATGGCATTGTAATTAATCTTGGATTGCTTTGTGATAAGATACCTAATTCAGATGCCCATGTATCACCACAAGAACATGCATATGCTGCTAAACTGAAGCATTGTAAATATGTTTTTAAAGAAATATTTTCATTATCTTTATCGATTATCATTTGTTGATCTTTTTGATTTTTCATTATTGTTGTTGTTGGTTTTTTTCCTTCCACTTCCTCTTCCTTCTCTTTTTTTTTTTTTTGGTTTTTTTGAGAAGAAAACAATAATTGATTACGAAAAAAATAAATATATAAAGATGCAATAATTGTTTGCCATCCACCATTAGAAAATACTTGAATATAATTCCTTCCACCACCTTTTTTAAATTCATTTCCTTCTAATACTTTTTTAATACCTTCACCAACTCTTGTTATTCTAGAAGAAGAGAAAAAAAATAAATATAACTGTGTGTGTGTGTGTGCTGTTAGTATAGATATTTAAAAAAGCAATTTTTATGTGATATATATATTTATATGGTAATTGTATGGCTAATATAATAAACTTACATGTAACATCATTCTATGGGATGCATAACCAGTTGGTACACCAACAACCCATGATGCTATTATACCTGATAAATCCAATGCGGATGAGCGCATTGCATATATGGTAGTTAATATTGGTGGGACAATTGCACCTATGGTAGACATGTTATATATATATATATATATGTAATCCAATTAATTTATTATTATTATTATTATTTCAATCAAAATTAGAATATAATCTATATTATAATATAATTTCTTCAAAAAAAAAATAATAACAATAAACTTTAAATCTTTTCTAATATTTACTTTTTTAATACTTAACAAATAACGGAATGTAAGAGGTTTTGTTGTAACAAACTTTTTTTTTTTTCCGCTTGCTTTCGTCTCATGGAAATGGATCATTTTAAACTCCTTTCCATTCATCACATTCATCACATTCATCATAGATTTGATCAATAATTGGCAATTTGGAAGTGAATGAAATAATCTAGAGATGGGAAATCCAATATCAAAATAATATATCTCAACAACAAATGGAGAGATGACATCAATTCTATTATATTTATATCATATTTATATCATATTTTGATACTATTATTCCCATTTTGATATATCATGTTTGTATATATCCGAAAAGGGTTCAATATGATATTGTTTTTGTATGATCTGGAGGTTAAGGTGAAATCTGAATATAGAAATCCAATATGGTGATTGGTGATTCTTATTTGGACTACTAATTATTATACTTAGATATATATGATATTTTCCTACCGAATTCCGTATTAACAGGTACACAGGACTGGTTATTGGCAATGAACAAATAACCAGTGCTGTGTAGGCGCAACACTTTTATGGATATGCTAAACCCTAAAAAAACCCAAACAACCCCGCAAACCCCACCACCAAATAACACTATTCACTATATTGAAAAAGATCAAATCTCGTTAAATTTAAATATATATATATATGTATGTGATATGTTAAAATATATGTATATATATATAACAAAAGGTCACTCGTGTATATGTCAATTGTTTATTTTCATATATTATACCTTGCTTTTTTGGTTTTTACATATCATTTAACAACAACGCATCATATTTATTTTTTCACAAATAATACAAATTGAAATTAATAATTTAATTTAAATTAATTAACGTCAGACAGATATATAGAAGTAGGCATACATTATATATATAGACAAAAGTTGAAATCATTATGGGTGCTGTTGCTCTATGTTGCTTTTGGCATTGTTTCACCACGCCTTTCCGTCGCTGCTTGGGCCCTGCGGTCAAGGAAAAGCGTTATACTATCACATTTTTACCAGAACATGAAATAATTGGTGAATTTCAGAAACAAGTAAGAATAAATAATAACGCTACACCTAATCCTATAAGTAGTAGTAGTAGTAGTAGTAGTTCTACTGGTTTCGATAAAAATAGCAGTGACATTGAGAATCAAAATGAGGTGGAGTATGACGTATCTATAAAATCAATTCATTCATCAACTATGGACTATGCAAAATCAAATGGAATGAAAGTTGGTGATATGATAGAAAGTATTCGTGTTGATGGAGATTCAGATAGTTTTGAACATGAAGTTACCAATTTAGATGATTCAACGTATACGCTTTTAAATGATGAACGTCCAATAACACTTACTTGTTCACGAAAAGAATATAATTGATGGAGATTCAGATAGTTTTGAACATGAAGTTACCAATTTAGATGATTCAACGTATACGCTTTTAAATGATGAACGTCCAATAACACTTACTTGTTCACGAAAAGAATATAACTGGTTATTATTACAATATTGGTGGTGGGATATGCTCTGTTGTAGATTGTTGTTTATTTGTCCATGTTGGTGTGCATCGTTCTCTTGTGTTAATGGTGATGATGTATCAGCTATTGGTGAATTGTTAAAAACAAACAATATATTAACATCATTGGACCTAGGTCAAAATAATATTACTGATGTACAAAGTATTGGTGAAGCATTAAAATCAAACAAGACATTAAAGGTATTGTACCTAGATAATAATAATATTACTGATGTACAAAGTATTGGTGAAGGATTAAAAACAAACAATACATTAGAGAAATTGTCCCTACAAGGTAATAGAATTACTGATGTACAAAGTATTGGTGAAGGATTAAAAACAAACAGTACATTAAAGGAATTGCGCCTATATCATAACAATATTACTGATGATGGTGGAATACAAAGTATTATTGATGGATTAAAAACAAACAATACATTAACAACATTGTACCTAGACAATAATAATATTACTGATGTACAAAGTATTGGTGAAGGATTAAAAGCAAACAATACGTTAAAGATATTGAACCTACAAGGTAATAATATTACTGATGTACAAAGTATTGGTGAAGGATTAAAAACAAACAATACATTAAAGGAATTGTACCTAGGTCATAACAATATTACTGATGATGGTGGAATACAAAGTATTATTGATGGATTAAAAACAAACAATACATTAAAGACATTGTGGCTATCTACTAATCAACTTAGTGATAATATGAAATCACAATTAAGAGCTATAAAACAATATAAATACTGATGTACAAAGTATTGGTGAAGCATTAAAATCAAACAAGACATTAAAGGTATTGTACCTAGATAATAATAATATTAGTGGAATACAAAGTATTATTGATGGATTAAAAACAAACAATACATTAAAGACATTGTGGCTATCTACTAATCAACTTAGTGATAATATGAAATCACAATTAAGAGCTATAAAACAATATAAAAAAGATGGATCAAACGGGTATCAACAAGTGAAAGGGATGTATATACAGATATAATAATTAATATATATATATATTTATATACTACCAACTACAATATCCCTATATATATTTCTATATCAATTCAAAATATCATATTCTCCCTTTAACCAGACCTCTCTGCTTTAACTATATATGTATGTGAAGTGAAGTGTGAAGAAATATATATAATTATAATTATTAAAATTATAATATATATATATAACAAAAGCACGCGTGTATATTTCAATTGTTTATTTTCATATATAATACCTTTTGTTATTTACATACCACTTAACAACGTTTTTTACGTAATTTTTTTTTTTTTTTTAAATTTAAAAATTAATTTAAAATTATTTTATATAAAATATAAAAATTTAGTATTAATAAAGGCAGAAACAACAAAATGGAAATAAATAATATACAAAGAAATAATCTTGAAGATAATAATAATAATAATAATAATTTCATACAATTAATATATTCAATTAAATACAATGAAAGTTTAAAAGGTAGATTATTAACTATTGATTCTTTACGCGGTGTAGCTATTATCATGGTTTTATTATTACATGCAACACAATATTGTGTAGATGAACGAAAATTACAAGATTTATCCAAAACACCATATACACTGCTTTTATATTATGTCGGTGGTATGTCTGGTTTATTTTTTGTATTATCATCCCTTGGTACTTCCATTTCCATTTTCAAACGTTTGTATAACAACAACAACAACAACAACAATAATAAATCAAACAACGACGATGAAAAAGACTATAATTTTCAAACCACCATAAAGAATATAAGATATTCACAAATAAATCGATCTTTCATGTTGATTGCAGTTGGTTATTTATCTCAATTATTTGTCTATCGTATAGTTGAAAATAATATTATCATGCATTATTCAAATGGTGGATTAGGACGTTTAACTAATGAAGAATTGGAATGGTTATTTATAAATCCTTTTGTACGAAATTTTATAATAGAAGGAATTGGTTTTTCTACATTGATAACATCATTAATAACAATTGAAGTATTATCACGTAAATGGACATTGCAGAAAATTATGAAATTATATACAATGTTAGTGATTTTAATACTTATATTTAATCCGATATTACGTGTAGGATTAGATCATTTAACATGTTGTACACCAACAGATTGTTCCTATTATCCAAGTAATGATGGATTTAATACATTATCTTCTCCAAAAGAAATTATATTACCACCAAATAATACATGTAGTATTGTGAAAAACGGTGTACCAATTACATGGACCAAACAAGAAAATGGAGAAGAAGAACATGCATTTAATACAAAGGAGAAGAAGAGATATACATTATGTGATTTTCAAAATATTATTAATAATATATATTATACAAATAATACAGGTGGTTATCGTGATGTTGGAAAACGACCATTGATTATTTTAAACAACAATAAAAAAACTTCCTCCGACGATGATATCCATCAATTAAATATGAGCATATCTTCTGAACGTGATCTTGCATGCAATACTATTTTAAATAATTATGGTAAACGTGATTCTAAATATGGTATACATACACATGGTTTAGGAAATGTTGGGCGTTTATGGTGTACAGTTCAAGTTGGAATTGGAACAGAAAATGCTACGTTTGTAGGGAAAATATGTAAATTGAAACCTTGGTGGGGACGTGGTGTTGATATTGGATATGATGAAGTAAAGGCTGGTGGTATAGGTGGTACTATTTTAATTATTTTTTTACTTCAACCATTGTTCGGGAGATTTGGTATATTTGCATATTTAGCACCAAGTTTAATTGGTAGTTTTATTGGAATTGTTATTATATTTGAACGTAAAACAAATGCAATAATATTTTCATCGTCATCATCATCGTCTACTATTCCAACAACATTATTAAGAAATGATAAAAAATCATTTGTAATATTACAATTGAAATGGTTGCGTATTATGTTATTGAATTGTTTTATTGCATTTTTTATTGGTTTTATTATATTTGTGTTATTAATAGTGTGGAGGAGTGATGATGTAGCACTTCAAGCAGGTAGCCATATTCGATTATTTTGTGGTGGCGGTGAAATTGCGTTAGTTTTATTTTTATTAGTAATAGTGGAAAATAATAAAGAAAGATTGAAATTTGTGAAAAATAGATGTAGATCTGCACGTCGATTTGGTGCAATTACATTGACATTATGGGTATTTCAATTTTTGAATTTATTGATATGCATGTTATTTGATGAAATTGGTGGACGACAAAAACCATGGATAAGTCGACCAAATGGTTCACGTGAATATGAATGGAATATATTTTTAGTTCTATTTGTTATTATTCTTTTTTGGTATTTATTAGCAATTGTATTGGAACGTTTTCAATTCAAAGGTAGTTGTGAATGGTGTTTAACTAAATGCATGCGAAAACAATCTAGTCGTAATAATATATTAGCCTCAATAGATTCAAAATCAATGTATGACAATGAGTTGATGAATGATGATGATAATGTAGAAACAAATTTAATCTTATTTCCTTGCCATCAAATATGTTTTTGTTGTTGTTGTTGTTGGTCAAAACATCATATTGATTTAGAGGAGGAGAAGGAGGAAGAAGATTCTAATAATGGCAAAGCGAAAAATAATAAGAATACGACAAAAAATACTGTAGTTTTAACAAGTGATATTGAATTGACAACATCAACATAAATAGATATAGATAGATATACATACATGGCCGTAATAATATATTTTCTAATGGTTTTCCCAGAGAAGTTAATTTATATACCTGGGCAACCTCGTGTGGTTTTCCACAAGTTTAAACAGAAAGAATTCTTTCTGGTTTTAATAAAGTCCGAGAGTCAATTGTTTAAGGTATATTGGGAAGACTAAAATACATAAATACCCAAAAAAGTAGTTCATTTTTCTAAACATAATATCCATTTTTTTAGTTTCCTTTAACAATATATGGTTGAAAGTATTAATATTCTATATAATACAGTTTCCATTTTAATATTTCATTTTTATGTAATAAATTTCCAAATACTTTTTCCATCATCCATCTCGCTCAGTCTAATGAACAAATGTTGGATGGTATATCTTTTATATTTATATCTATAGATATATATAGGCTGCATCAATCAATGTATCGATAGAGAACGAAGTAATAGCAATAGGAGGGACAACATAATTAATAGATTGTTGTATACACTTATATATAGTCATTTATTTATTTATATAACTATAATATATAATATACCAGGGGGATATACACACAAATACATATATATAGTGAAGAAAATACAAAAAACCAATTTAAACAAACAAAAAAATAAAAAAAAAACGAGCATTATATATTATTGAACATGGCATCCAATGAAAATGAATTAATTGGTCAAACGACATCCGAAGTACGTTTAGAAATTAATGTAGATAAATTAATATCTTACCTTGCAGCTCAAGTACCGGAACATTTTAACCAGTGAAAATGAATTAATTGGTCAAACGACATCCGAAGTACGTTTAATGTAGATAAATTAATATCTTACCTTGCAGCTCAAGTACCGGAACATTTTAAAAATACTAATGTCAATGTTAGGCAATTCAATGTTGGGCAAAGTAATCCGACGTATTTGTTAAATACAACAAATGGTAGAAAATTTGTTATGAGGAAACAACCACCTGGCAAATTATCCAATAAGACTGCTCATCAAGTTGCACGTGAATATACCATTATGAAAGCATTGCAAGGTGTGATACCAGTGCCTGAAGTACATGTTCTTTGCCAAGATCCTAGTATTTTAGGGGTTGACTTTTTTGTCATGGATTTTGTGGAAGGTCGTATCTTTGGATCACCAGTATTGTATGGCTTATCCCCAGAGGAGAAAAAAGCATGTTACAAATCAGTCGTGGAAGTCATTGCGAAATTACACATGGCTGATTGGCGTAAAGTTGGTTTAGAAGATTATGGACGTGCTGGTAATTATTTTGGTCGACAATTACAATCTATTTCAAAAGTATCAGAGTTGCAAGAAGCCGTTTCAGATACAGTTCCAAAATTAGGTGCGCGCCAAGTAGCAGAGCGTTTAAATCAATTTTCCCCGGATGATGAAGTACAAATTGTACATGGTGATTATAAATTTGATAATTTCATCTTTCATCCAACCGAACCACGAATTGTTGCCTTATTGGATTGGGAATTAAGTACGATTGGTCATCCGATGTTAGACATGGCTAATTTATGTGCCAGTACATATAACGGGCAATTTTCAAGTGAAGAAAATGTGAAAAAAGGAATATTTGGTGGATTAAAAGGTTTAGATGCAAAAGAAAGTGAAGGGATTCCAACGCAAGATGAATTGCTACAACAATATTCAGCATTAGTCAATCGCCCATTTCCTGATCCATATTGGAATTTTTATTCTGGATTTTATTATTGGCGTGGAACAATTATTGCACAAGGTATTGCAGCACGTTATGCTGCTGGTCAAGCATCAAATCCAATGGCAAAACAATTTGGGGAAGGAACATTGGCAATGTGGGATGTTACAAAAGGGTATATTAAAATGTTAGAAGATACATTAGATCCTGTTGACCCCGTACCAGTTATTGGAAATATCAAACAAACAGATGATTATTGTCATAAATTGCCTCCAGATGTTGAAAATTACAATGAAAGTAAGTATAATATATATGTATGTATTGCAAGCAAATTATACTCTTCTCTCTAACACAAAGTCCTATACATAATATGCAATATAATATATACATATAAAAACATACAAACAGGTGTTTATTTCAATTTCCATGATCGTTCTGAATCTTCTGGTGGGTTTTTAAGAATGGGAAATCGTGCAAATGAAGGTCAAGCAGAGATGACTATTTGTGTTTATTTGCCGCAAATTAACAAGGTATTATTTGTATTCAAACGTGCGAAAATTAAGACAAATAATGGTTTTCATGCAGGTGGATTGGAAATTAATATCAAGAAACCTATGAGAAAAATCGAAACTATCTACAAAGGTAGGACATTCTTGTTAAATAAACCAATGCAAATGTTAAACCCACGTAATGTTTACAGAGCAGCGGCGGACAAATCAAACAATGATGTCGAACAAGTAAATGTACATATACATTTAGTGCATGAGTATGCTGGCGTTGTGACTGGTTATTCCGCTGATAATTATTATGATGCCATTGAAGATCCGGTAGAACGAGAAGCAAAGCGTAAAGCGGATGAAAATCAATTTGCAAGAAACCATTATGAACAACATATGAAAGTAACAGGTTTTGTTGAAGTTGATGGTAAAAAGTACGACGTCAATGGAAATGGTATGCGTGACAAAAGCTGGGGACCTAGACATTGGTCAAAAACAAAATCATATCGATTTTTAAATGGTAATTTTGGGTCAGATGTTGGTTTATCCAGTACATGGGCCATGGGAAATGGCCATGGAATCATACAAAGAGGTGCTACTGGTTCAGAACGTATCAGTAAAATGGATGTATCTACTGCTTACAGTTCACCTTACATGGAAAATGGTATATTTTCATCAAGTGATGACGATGATGTATGGTTTGATGGTATTGAAAGACCTGGTGGCAGCGACGCCGTCTTACGACGTCACAATCGCTTAAAAATCAATATTGAAACGGAAAAAGGCAAAAATAAAATCGAAATTCATGGTACGGCAATAGGTTTCATGCCATTAAGAAGTATTCGTAATGGTGAACATACATATATCGGGGAAGCATTGACACGTTATACGATTGTAAATGCTACGGATAAAAATTTAATAGGCAAGACAGGTTATGGCATGTCAGAATATTTAGATCAAGGACTTGCACCATTAAAAGAAAATGCAAAATTGTAAAATTTATTATTCATATTTTTATAAATCTAGGCACATATTTAAAAATCTTGATAATATTTTGTATTTTATCGTAGTGTGTTATAAAAATTTTATACTCTTCTCCGTGTTAAGTAATATGCTCAAATACAGATAATATAATATATATATAAGATTTTAACCGTCTTAATATAAGAGAATTTTTTATATATATGACCCAGCAGCAGACGACTCCGTATCATCAAAAATAATAAAAGTTTGAGATGATAGTACACACACTTATAAATACACGCGGAGAAGCGTGTATACCGTGTTGTACTCTGTGGTATTTTTAACTAGATTTTGAGGAGAGTATAAAAGTTTTAGTGTTTTTTTGAATATTATCTCACATATATTTTAAATGGCACATAATATATCATAATATGAGATATGGTTGAAAGTACAGTCATATACTACACGAGTAATATATATATTATCAGTCATTACGAACGTACTTTATTATGACACCTCTAAATCTTGCGTTTCCAAAAATAATCCTCTTTTTTTTTTAAATGCGCTTTTAATGCTTCATCTCTGCTGCTGCAGCTTTGCTCACTAAAAAGTTACTATACTCGTGAATATCAGTATTTTTAATTGCTTGATATTTACTTTCTAATTCTTTCTCTGCTCTATATAATTCACGTCTATCTGCGGCTGTTTCATTTAATACTAAGGTTAATGCAGTTGTATGTTGTGACATTAAAGATTGCATTCGTTTCCTTGTATCTCGTACCACATCTTTAAATGTTTCTTCTTGCGTTCCATCTAATTGTTCTGCACCCGGTTTCGCTTTAATCACTTTCGGTTTTTCACTACATAAAATAGGTCTTCCTGGATCCTCTGTCATTCGCACTTTCACCTTTGTCATCGTATTAAATTTTGGTCCATGTTTATGTGTTAAAAAACGATGCATTAATGGAGTATGTTCAAATGCGACGGTTCGTTGCTTTAATCGTGCTTTTCTACGTATTGGCATTGAGTCTGCTGTTTCTTTCTTTCTTCTAGTAAATTGCATACCGCTAGATGGACTATTTCCACCACCACCCCCACTACTACTTTTTAACATTGATGCACCACCACGTTTTTTTTCCTTTAATGAATTTTGCCAATGTTGAAAATATGGATTTGATGGCCTTGTTCCAGACAACCATGCTGAACATGTATCTATTACATTAATTTTAAAATCATCTGTCAACTTTGCCCTTGAACGTGGGTATGAATGATAGAATATTAAAAATACTGCTTGTGCAACTGCATTTGTAATACCTGGTAAAAATAAATCACGATGACCATTATTCACCGTAACTTCATGTAATAATTTAGCATAATTTTCAGCAACTCTGTTTTTTAATTTTTTAACATCCCATTTTGCCTGTCTATCTTTCTTTACATCTTTATAAAATTTACAAAAGCAATACCAAAATATATCTCTAACGATTGCAGCGCATGGTTCTGAATTAAAATAGCCACGCCATTGTCTTAACATCCTCCCCTCTGGTATTCCCATACTTTCAGCAACGTCCTCCGCTACAATTGGCCAGCGTGTTTGTGTTGGTAATTGTTGTCTATTTGGATCTTCTTGGAATAGAAACGTTTCATCTTCTACACGTGATACAGGTTCTTGGTCTTGCACATCAACCTCGGTCATAAATGCACCGGTATTATCATTTTTAGCTCCGTTTGACATTGCTTAATAAATTTATTTCTACTATGGAGGGATAATTATTGTTATATACTCAAACGTAAAAGACTGTGATAATATTTTTTACAATATTTTGAACAATAATAGTCTATAAATTAGTAATTACTATTGGCAAGACAGATACAAGTAATGATTATTAAAATGCAAAGTTTGGTTTTGGTCAAAGATTGTGGAACTTATAGTGAGGATAGTGACTCTGTTGACTATCTGCCTGAATAATATTTCTAATTTAATTCTATCTATAAAACAGAAATTGTTGTGATTATTGCTTTATAATTATAATGAATATATATGTTGGTTTTTTGTTTGTTGTTTATGTTGTTGTTGTTTGTTGTTTGTTGTTTGTAGTATGTTGTTGTTGAGTTTTTTTTTTTGCTTTTTTTATATAGTATTATTGATGATGATGATATGCCATGCTAAATATAATACGTGGTGTAACCGAGAAAAAAATAAAGAAACAAAGAAGAAACAAAGAAACGCTATACAACGCTACTACAGAAAAATAATTTTATATTTGTACTCAAGCCAATTCGCAATCATTCTATCTTACTAAACTCATCATTGTAACAATACTATTTTCATCGTAAGATTAAACGGATTAACGAGTATGTCTCAGTAAATACTGTCTTTGAATAAATTACATATAAATGCTTCATCAAGTCAGAAATTTTAACACTTAGAAATGGCGGATATTTATACCAAAAATCTGTAACCTAGGATTTGAAATTGTGTGTAACAAGATGCTTTTAATTATACACTTGTAAAAATGTATGGTTTTCTTCCATATTTCGTATACAGATCTCAGGTGCTAACTTTAATGGAAAATGTCGGTAATTAACAAAAGTATGATATAACATTTTCAGCATTTTAGTATAGTGAACAAACTTAAACCTGTGGTGAACATTAACATATATATATACTTCACTTCAATATTGCATACAGTATATATCAATATGTTGATACTCTATAATTTTTATTCAGTAATAGGAAACGGTATCAATAAAAACTATATACGCTGATTGCATCGGTATATATATATATGCCTTGAAGACACCCAATAATATTTAAATATAAGAGTATAAAGCATGTCTTGGTTGTTTCCAAATCTCTCGAAAAATGATAATAGGAACATTGGCAACAATCAGAGTCCAATATTACTAAAATTGTACAACAAAAGGAAGAGAAGACTAATGGGTCCGTCAAAATATATACCACCTGAAGGGACTCGTAGATTGATAGCAGAACCACCACAGGAATCCACATTAAAAGCAAGAAATTCGTTGTATTCAGACTTGCGAACACATCTTTTAATAAGTACACCGCCGGATGTCAAATCTAGAAATCACGATGCAAAACGTTTAAATTTATTTAATAAAAGTGGTGGCATGCGAAAAAATATGCGTGTAAGCAGCGGCTTACGAGAAATACATCATTTATCTAAAAAATCACCAACTGCATTAGGCCTCTTGTTGCCGAGTTTACCACCATCAACAGCGTCTTCTTCGATCAATTATAATGATTCTGCATACGATAGCCATGTAAATAATAATGTAATGAAATCGCCCCAAACACCAAATAGTCCTCTTGTTCAACACCAACAGGTAATGCAAGAAAAATTGTCACCAAATGCAAAACAAAAAAGTAGTGATGATAATAATAATAATAATACGTCAATAGTAGAATACAAGTCGCCTAATAGTGCAATAAGTACACGTACAAGTATGACAACTTTCTCCAGTAAACACGTTGATAATCAAAATGTAAATAGCCGCGGCACAAAACATTCTGGAAGTAGTAGTAGCATATCTAGAGCATCCAATAAAAGTTCTAATTCAAGAAAAAGTAGTCGAAGGAAGAAACGTGGTAAATTTGATTTAGATGAATCGAATTTAGAACAGCTAGAAATGGCATTAACAGGTAATACATATCAATTATTATGGAAAAAATATGAAGATGAAGTTTTGAAATCACCAACAAATGCAGAGAATAATGCTGATGACAATTTTGATAAAGAGGAGAACAGCAAAGTAAAAGTTGATGAACAAAAAGACGAACGTGAATTAGCAGCTGTGAACTATGATAATGATATATTAAATCAAGCATTGACCAAAGGTAGAATAAGTTATCCACCAACACCAGATGAAAATAATCTTAACAATACAGATTCATCGCTAAGTGATATGATAATCAATCCAATTGATGCAATAATAATTAAAAACGATGAAAACAATTTGCAAAATAAAAGAAACCCATTGCTAGTGAGGCAACAACTTCAACAAATAACATCTTCACCGGCACGTATTACAGCAGAGTATAACAACGTTACCGATATTGTACCACGGCAAGCTACACCATTGGATAACAACGCCGATGACATCAATAATAACTATTATCACCAACGAAAAAACTTGTTGCTTTTTGATCCATTTACATTACATGAACGGTTTTTTGCTGCTACATTAATTCAAAAAAACTTTAGACGATATTCAGTATCGTTATGGTTTGACCAATTTAAAAATGATACGCTACGAGAAGAAAGGGAGAGGATATTTAATGAGAAGACACATGCAGCAACTCAAATTCAGAAAATATACCGTGGACGTGCAGCTCGAATTCGATTTACTGAGAAATTGTCAGCAAAATTTAGAGCTGATAAATATCTAGTTAATTTTTTCCCAATGTTACGACCAGGTAGCAAAGCAGCTGAACGCGAAAAAGACAATGGAAAACCATTGCAATTGACACCTGATGAAATTAGAGCTTTATACGATCGCCTTGTCCATCTAGGGAAAATGGCTATACAGATACAGCGTATATTTCGCGGTGTACAAGGACGTATTCAAGCTATCGGTAGGGCAATGGATGTTGCAAGAATACGATTGGAATTAGATGCATCTACGTTTTTGCAGTCGTATATACGTCAATGGCTTGCATATAGGCGAAAAAGAAACATCATGTTGTGGTATAGGCATGAAGAAAACGGTACAAAAAAGATTTTTAAATTTGTCATAGCGACTGTGGTTAAAATACAAGCATTTTATCGACGTGTTATCCAACAATATAAATATAAAAGTACATTAATATGGGTCAATGAATTGCAGCGAAAAACAAGAGGAGCATTTGCCAGAATGCGAATAGCAAATTTAAATGCAAAAGCGTTAATTATCCAATGTGCTTTTAGAATTTACTTGGCAAAGGATATATATTACGAATTGCAACAAACAGTTGCTATTGAACAAGGTATGGAACGAGTTTTAACCAACATGGAAAATATTGTAGCACATCGGTATTACCATATTAGATTATTGCAAAGTCGTGTTCGAGGATTATTAATGCGTATATCTGTTGGTAAAAAGCGTCGTGCGTTTAACTTTTACTTTGGTAAATATAATGAATGTTTAGAAATTGAATTGCCAGATAAAGAATCATATACGAAAAGCTCAAAATTTTCATTTGCTGATAAAATGGCGGATATGACTAATACATTATCATCAGATGATGATGATGAAGGTGAAGGTGAGGGGGAAAAGACAAAGAAACAAGAAGACATCCCAGTACCAGTTATGTCAAAAGCAGAGGAACGTACGTTTCAATGCATGCAACTTTTACATGTTCATATAGTTGAATTAGATGTTGAATTTACAAAGTTATTTCATAAAAAACACAATTTAGTATTAGGTCGCATGCCACTATTTTGTTTTAGTAAAGCATTGCTTGATTTAATGGAAAATCCACGTAATCCTGATGATGCCTTGGAATTAATGAACGAAGGCTTGCGTTTTGATACCACTAAGAGAGACAGTTTGATTTTTTATCATATTGTCTTTTTTACATGGAAAAATGACAAAATGAATCAACAAAAGGCAATGTACTTGGCGCTTGTTTACCGATATTTGTTAAACGATGTTGGACGTGCAACAAAATTTTACGATCTTGCAAAAGGCATTAAAATGTTACCACGGACACATCCAATTGCAGAGCATTGCCAATTGTTTCAACGAATTCAAGATGATAATATTAAAAGTGGGGATTCTTTTCACAATTTATTATGTGTAACAAAAAGGCGCGTAGATGATATTAAACTTGAGATCAGGGTGCTTCGAAGTGGCGATAATTTACTTATAAGTGGTCAATTATGGGATCGTGTACGGAAAAAACGGGAGGAGCTTGCAAAAGCTGGTAAAAATAATCTACGATATGCAATCAGGGGCATTAAAGAATATCGTCGTATTGTAATGGCAAAAGAAGTAAATGAAATTTTATACCGTTTGGATCGTCCAAGATTATTAAGACCAAGATATGGAGAACAACTAGCAAAAGCATTTTTACCAATGCTTGTGATGACAACAGTAAAAGGCCGAGGTCAAAAGTTAGATATTAAATTTAAACAAGAACCATATCCAAAAATGACCATATTGACAACTCAACGACAAGTATATTTATCGTTGGTAGTCTCACAAGATGATAATGGTGGGTTAAGAATTTTAGCAGTTTCTGAAGATGGTAATGAATACAAATTATGGTTCCAATACAAAGAAATAAGAGAGTTATTTCTAGATTATCCAGTATTATGGTATCATCGTAAAGTTCCTGGGTGGAGAGATAAAGGTGATAAGTTGCTCCAAATGCTCGTAGCAAATTTGGAACTGCATGATAGAAAAAAAATGGTAAAACGTGTTGTGAAAGATAAATACGAACTATCGAAATGGGAAAGGACATTATATGAGGAAGGGAATTTAACGGAAGAGGTTAAATATATAGCACTTGATTTCATAAATAGCAAGAAACGTAAACTAAATGCAAAAAATAATTTTGCTGCTATATGTATCCAAGCATATTTTAGAGGCATATTAGGTAGAGAGAAGGCAAGGTTGTATAAAATATATGTTATGTCTACCAAATTACAGCAATTTTGGAGAAATCAAAGAGCTCGATATTTTTTAAACCTATGTATGTGGTATTCAAGAAGATATTGGGCTGCTGTTAAGATACAAAGACAAATGAGACGCTTTTTAGCAATTAAACACAGCGGTATATATTTTGGTGAATTGCTATTACTTCGTACAATTAAATTTAAAACCATTTTATGGAAATTGCAACATCAAACATCAGGAGTGGTCGCTAGATTTAATCGAAATGCAAATAGTATTAGTAATATAATAAATTATGTATCGTATCAAATTGCATATAAACAAAACTATGAACTTGCAAAGGAAATTTTAGCGGGGCAACGTGATATCGGTGATGATGATACTACTGCTACTACTTCTACTGATGTGGAAGTGGAAGGAAAAATCATTGAGAAGAAGAAGAAGAAGGAACGAAAACCGGAACAACCATTATTAATTTTCTTAAAAGCAATAGTACACTTTTTAACAACACCAAAAAAAAAAGTGGAACTGAAAAATTTGTTAAAGCCTACAGTATTATTAGATCCAAAAGCAGAATCGTTTCATTATTTTTATGATATTTATTTCAATAGATACGCATTAATACATTATAATAATCCATCCGGTAATATCAACAAAGCTGTTTGTGATTATGTTTTGTATAGTAAACGGCATGAGGCGTTGAATAATTTAAAACAAGTTCATGAATCACTTGTAAATGCGAGGGAAGCAAAGCAGTGGATTGAAGTTGATGATCCAGAAGATGAAGAATCCGGCTTAACGTATTGGTGGTGTCAAACTACAAATGAGACAACACATGTAGGAATGCCTTGCCCAGATGATGCTCAAATTGAACATGTAGAATCTATGATTGCTGTGATCACAGATGATATACGTGAAAGACGAAGAGCGGCTACGAAAATACAATCATGTTTCCGAGGTATTAGTTCTAGAGATCAAAGTGCTGGTGAAACATTTAAATTACTTGTCAAACAAAAATTGTTCGTTGAGCGAATTACTATTGCAGTAGAAGCAAAATTAAAACATGAAGCACAAGAGAAAGTAATGGCTAAACTACAAAAAGCATGGGAGAAACATAACAAGAAATTAATCGGGAATAAATTAGAGCCAATCAGTTTAGTAAAGTATAAACGTTTGCTTGATTGTAAGAAAAGAGGTGTGGATTACAATTCGGAAGATTATAGTTCCTCAGACGAAGATTCAACGGAGGAAGATGAAGACTCAAATGATGAAATTGAATCCACAAGTGATTTTGAACCAAAAGCTATTGAGGCATATGTATTTTATTTGCATTTATTCTTACATAATTATAAAAAAGCAAGATGGGCATATGAAAATTTTGTTTCTCAAATGCCATTAGGTGATTCATTACAATTTGGAAATTTATTGTTAAATTTTGCTGAAGTTGAAGATGAGGAGGAAGTAGAACATCGAATAGAAAGTATGGAATCATTTATAATGGAAACTGATATGGGTGAGCCCTTCTATGACATTTTTGATCGACAAATATTGCAATTATCAATACGAAAACATCGATATCAAGCAAAGAATATTGCAATGTCCAAATCGTTATTAGCTCGAGGAATATTTTTACAAATTGTACGTAAAGATTATTACGAAGCCCATTTATGTTATCAAAAAGCTACATCATTAAATCCAAGTAATCGATCTATACAATGTGTTTATAATGTGTTTATTGATAGAGGTTATGGTGCAATATCATCACCAGTGCTACAACGTCGAAAAGCTAAAATACAACGTCTTGCAAGTAAATTAGAATGGAGAAATAAAAAATGGTTAGAAAGATTACAACGACAAAAAGAACTTGAAAAGAAGAAAAAAGATGAACGAAGAAGACAAAGGAAAGAAAAACGTTTGAAAGAACAGATGGAAATGGAAACCTTTGTAAAGGGTGGTACAACAATGGGTAGAACAAAAAAAGAAGTGGGAGAGGAAGAGGAAGAACCCTTGGTGTGACAGAAATGTGTGTGCGATTTTGCGTACAAAAAAATATATATATAAAAATTGTGTGTGTTATGGGAAACCCAGCAACACAGTACGAAGTAATATAGTGTATAGAGTGTAATATTTTATGTGTGTAAAATGTATTTTACCTTTTTCAACACAGCTTCAGGGTATATAATATTTTTTACCGTTTTGTAAACATGTTTATATATCTCAACGGGGTGTTTTCTTAACTTTTATCTCTTCTCTCTCTCTCTTTAATACCCTCTTTGCAACTCAATACATGGTAATTTTATTCACAACAAATTCATGCTTCACATGTTTTTGATAATATTTGATTTTCTCAACAAATAAATCCAATGTATTTTCTGTCATATCTTCCGTCCTATCGGCATTATGGGGTGATAATAATAATCTATCATCTGGTATATCCCACAATTTACTATCTTTTGGCAATGGTTCTATCGTTGTTACATCTAAAGCTGCGCCTTTGATTTTTCCATCTCTCAATGCATCAATTAATTTATCTTCATCGATACATGGTCCACGTGCCATGTTAATAACAACACATGATTCTTTCATTAATTTCAATTGTTCTTCACCAATTAAACCAACTGTCTCATCTGTTAATGCACATGCAACAACTATAAAATCACATAATGGTATTAATTGATTCAATTGATCAATTGGTAAACATTTTGTAATATTTGGATCACCATTGCTTTTTTCTGGACTTCTACGTAAACCAATGATATTTAAACCAAATGGTTTTGCTAATTTAGCACATTGTTGTCCAATATCTCCATATCCAACAATACCTAATGTTTTCCCTGGCAATTGATTCATAATAAATCCTTTCCATTTACGATCTTTTCGTTGTTGCTGTAAACGTGGAAATTGTTTTTCAAAATATAACATTGCACCAATCGTATATTCAGCTAATGATAATGAATAGCAACCTTTTGCATTTGTCAATACTTGTGTTTCATTCTTTTTAAAATCTTCACCACATCCTGAATTAAACAACCAATCAACACCTGCACTGCAACTATGCACCCATTGCAGTTTTGGCATTTTTTTATATAATATTTCAAATGCATGTCCAGCATGTCCATGTAATACAAGTACATTTGCATCTTTTAATTTCTCCTCATTATAATTTTCAATATCATATCCAGCATTTACAATCGTTGCATATGGACTTAACGCTTCAATTTTTGGAAATAATAAATTATGAAAACTTTTATGTACATAGGCAACTATTTTTAAATTTTGTTTCACTGCTGAAGCCATAATATTTAATAATGAATAATTTGCAAAAAATGATGTAAAAATTAATAATGAATATACAAATGTGAAATTAGAGATTTATTATAAATATGTATTATTAATAACAATAAATTGCAGAAAGCAATACTGGAGATTTTATTATGATCCAATCGTTTATCGTGTATTATACGTTTATGTTGTCAAAATATCAAATATCTTTGTTGCGGATAAGTTTAATGTTATATTGGCTGCGTGAGAAAACTTGTGCACTTAACACTATTCACTATGGGGGAAATATTCAATCATTTTTTCTATATTTTCGGATATTTTGCTATTTTTTACAACTACATATGAAAAATAAAATTGGCATTTTAGAAAACGATATATATACCTATTTTTCCCATAGTTAGAATAGTGAATAGTGTTAGACTATTTGTTAAGTGTTAAGTGTACATCAGTTTTCTCCTAGCACTGAGCTACCACCTGCTGTTTTAGTTTATATCTATCATCATCCTAAAAAATCATGAAGAATGTATACGTATTGCAACCTATTAGTATAGCTCTGGGAGCTCACATCTTCTCATATATGGCGGCCATTAATATATATATTGGCATCCAACAACGAATTTCCTTCTCATATATATATATATATAAAGTACAAGTGCATGGCGGCATTCACGTAATAAAAGAAACCGAAAAAATCCAAACATGAAATGTTTGGGTCTGTCACGTGTAGTATCAATATTATTGTGTACGTTAGTAATACAACAAATCTTGATAGATATCCTGATGTACTATATGTACGTCATGTATCATGTTAGACATTCAAAAACAGACAATAGAAATTTAGATGCATTTCATCAACCGCCATTAATAGTACATGATTCATTCAGTTATAATGACAATAACGTTGAAATTGTTCCGCAAACCGTTACCCAACCGGTGAAGTTTTACCTGCGGCACGACTACCTCCATACGAATCAAGATTATACAGTCAATAATGTGTTCGATCAAGTATATTTAATCAATAGAAAAAAAGATAAACGTAATCTTGAAATAATGCAGAGGAAGTTTAAAAAATATGGCATATCCTACCAAATTTTTCAGGCAATCGACGGAATACCCGATGTAATTAATATAACGATGTTAAGATCTGGTAATAAGGGGGCTGTTGGTCTAAAACAAACACAAATGAATATTGTTAAAGATGCAAAGAAACACCATTATAAAAAAATATTAATATGTGAAGATGATTTAGTTTTCTTAAAACGTTTTAAATATGCATTTCACAGACAATATGATCAAATTATGCATAGGAAATATAGACATTGGAATCTGTTGTATTTAGGCTCTTCCTATCATTGGAGGAAAGAAATTATATCGCCTCATAACATTCCTGCTATACGAGCATATGGTAATTTTGCAGTAGGTGTCGATGAAAGTATATATGATATTATTTTATCATTTGAATATGATGATAGACCAATAGATGATATATTTGTCGAGGAATTTCAAGAAACTCCCGGATTTAAAAGTGTAGTATTAAACCCAATGCTAATCACCGCGGATATTAAAAAAATATCATCAACAGATGGTTCTTATACAAATTGGGTGTCGTATTATAATGAGAATAACATCACTTTGGCGAACTACGATTTCCCACCTGATTGGTGGTCGAGTAAACAAATAAAAAACTTATGGAACTGGGTACCATTTAAGTCGTCGAATAAACAAATAAAAAAAAATACATGGAAGATGAAAAAAAATATATACACGGGGATAAAACCAAGCAAAAATATTTGGAACATAGGGGGGAAACGAAACAAAAATATACGGAACTGGTGGATGAAACAAAAACTAAATCAA
Source organism: Stramenopiles sp. TOSAG23-2 (assembly GCA_900128395.1). Lineage (NCBI taxonomy): Eukaryota > Stramenopiles sp. TOSAG23-2. The sequence continues at coordinate 3,746 of LT649281.1, read as the reverse complement.
CCCAAAAGTTAATCTAGAAATGAATTCAAAGCTAGTGATGGGGTATTATTCCAAAAATATTTGGAACATAGGGGGAAAACGAAACAAAAATATACGGAACTGGTGGATGAAACAAAAACTAAATCAACCCAAAAGTGAAGCTAGAAATGAATTCAAAGCTAGTGATAGCGGGGTTTCCTGAGTAGTGATGGGGTATTATTCCAGGTAAATACACAAGTATTGAAGTTCGCCCATCCTTCTTATGTACACATCTCCATATGTACATACTATATATATGTTACCATAAATACCATATATAAATACATTTACCAGTATCCGGATATATATGAATCAATGAATCACCACCATTTTTTTTTCCATTTTTGGTTTTCCAATACGCCCATCCTTCTTTGTACAAATCTCCATGTATATACGTACTATATATTTACACCATAAATACCATATATAAATACATTTATAGTAGGATAACATATTATTCTTGCGATTGAGTATTGAGAATATATTACTTTAACACGAGAAGTGTAAAATGTAAAAATATTATAACTTATAGATTTTAACCATCAAATATATAAATACATTTACCAGTATGTGGTATATATCCGGATATTATACGTATGAATCAATCCATCAGCATGGAAATCACCATTTTTTTTCCATTTTTGGGTGTTTTTCCCGTTTTTTATATTTTATATGTATTCTACTAAGTATATATTTTCCTATTTGGATAATATTCACCCTGCTATCTTAATGCTATTTTATACTATTCTCCAAAAAGTTCCGTCCAACTAGTTGTGTCGTCAATCGTCAATATATGAATGTAAATGGTGATGTAGAAAGAAATATATACATCCTCTCACTTGTATATGGCAGAGAGAGAGAGAGAGAAACAGTTGCCTTATAACAATATTATATAATAATACTGTGTAGCCATTTAATCATTTGTATTTTTGAGAACAGAGAAACAATACTTATACTACTAACGATAGCAAGATACGAAACAAACAAGGATTGTGATTCATAATAAACGATAGACCATATGTCATCAAAGAAAATGGAAGAGGAGAATAGGTTAATTGAACAAGGTGTAACAACTGCACCATATATGTCAAAAGAGGAAGAAATTAAAGAATTGCGTTTAGAAGTTGAACGTTTGAAACGTGAACTTGCAAAAAATAATATTATTATTACATCAAAGGAAGGATCCATACGACCTAATGTCAATGAACATTTTCGTGTCGGGCAAGATGGTGGCCCTATTAATACTGAAATTAAATACCATAAGCAACCATCAAGTGGTGCAAGATTAATTAAAATTACAAAACGAATGTTGAATGAAGGAAAAATACGGAATACAACTGAAATTCCAAATTTACCAAAACCAACACGAGATCAAACACAATTAGAATATGATTTCATGCGTTATGGTTATTGTTTAATAAAAGATGCAATGACACCAGAACAATGCCAACTACAAATAGATCGTATCATCGATCAAGGTGCAGCAGAGCGTGAATGTGGAGTTGCACATATGTCTCATCGAGGTGCTGGACAAACACTTTTTAATCTTATACCAAAAGGTGAAGTTTTTAGGAAATTAGTGGAATTAAATCCAACGCATTTAAATGATGATGGTTTAACAGAGAAATTATTAAAGAAAATATTAGGACGTGATTATTATTTAGGTACTGCACATGGTAGCATTGTTAATAAAGGTGGTGGATTGCAAGATATGCATCAAGATCAAGGTTTTGTTCCATTACCACATCCAAATTATCCAGCTGCATGTTTAATTATATGGTTATATACTGATTTTAGTGTTGAAAATGGTGGTACATACATAGTGCCTGGATCACATATGGATGAAAATGGTTTAAACAGGGTCTTTCCAGGGACGGAATTTGAACAAATGGCAGAAAATAATAATTTATTTGCATTAAATGCACCGGCCGGGACTGCATTTATAACAGATTCAAGGTTATTGCATAGTGGTGGAAGAAGAACTGCAGATGGAACACGTTATGCAGCTCGTATATTATACAATCGTGGATTTTTACGACAACAAGAAAATCAAATTGCAGCTGTTTCAGATGCTGTATTAGATAAATGTTCGGATAAATTAATTCGATTAATGGGATATTCTGGATCTGCGGGTGGATTAGGTATGGTAGATGGAAACAATATGGACCCATTTATTAATTCAAAGAAAGAGGGACATTATTTAGTGGAAGAATTATCAATGAATAATTTACCACGAAATCGAAATTTTAGTTGGAAATATACAAAAAATGCAAAGATGATGTCAAGGTTTGATTGGGCACATGCGGAATATTTAGGTGGTGGTGATGATGTTTCCAAGTTGTGAAAATGTGGGTTTTAAAAATATATATGAGAGATAGATGAGAATATATGATGATTACAAGAAAGTACGTCCTCTGTTTTATTTTACAGTGACATTTCTCAGAGATTTGAATCTATTTCCAGTGGACGACTCTCTTCCTAAAATACAAACGCAGTCAACAACAAATTTGCAGTGAATTTGTCGCAATTTGTCGTAGTTTAAAGTTTTTGAATAAATGCACAAATGGACTTTTTTTTTGTAAAACTCCTTCCGTCTTAAAATAGTTTTTGTAAAATTCTTTTGCCCTATCAAAATTTTAGCCTGGCAGGTAGTTTTATACCATAAAATATAACGTATCACTATGTAATTTACACCCTTCTTATTATCAAAATTTTAGCCTGGCAGGTAGTTTTATACCATAAAATATAACGTATCACTATGTAATTTACACCCTTCTTATTTCACCTATTGATATAATTAAATTTCTATTTTGTACTTAAAGAGGGTATTAGAATACAAAAATGAAGTGTTATCACAGCTAAAGGCTCAAGATGATAAATAAGAGAGGAAGATCACATAGTTCGTTACACACACAAACACACATTTAAACATGTAGTTGATGCAGAGAGAGATGGTGACGACAAGAGAAAGAAAGAAAGAAAGAAGATAATAAACAAACAAATCATTTGAATCATTTATTGTTATTTATAGTTATTCATAGTTATAACACAACACGAAATAAAACAAAGATATATTTATACATACATATTATATAATGCCATCGTCATCGATTACATCCGTTGATATTGAATCTGGTTTAAATACAGGGGATGCATTGTTAACCACTGTTACTGTTGGTGGTGCAGTTGTTAGTGGGGCCATTGTGGGAATGGAAAAAGTTGCACCAAAAAGTATTAAAAATAAAATGAAACGTCAAAAAAGTTATTTGAAAAAAAAAGCAGAGGAGATAAAACAAAATAATCCATGTTGTTTTCGTGGCATAGGCATTGGTCTTGCTATAATTAATATAGGATTGTATTTTTTTGATATAATTAGTGATGTCAATTTATTATTTATATTTTTAAATAATAATCATATGGATTGGTATAAACTCACACTTGGTTTTTTATGTTTAAATCACTTCATTGCTATTGTTGGCATTGTAGTGTATTTAAGAAAAGAGAAAGAATGGGACACTATAGATTGCCTATGTGCATCGCCATTTATCATAATTGCACCATTATTTTTAGATGTATGTATGCCATTTTATCGTTTATTACAATGTTGTTTACCTGATAGTTTTGTTACTTTTATGGTACAATATGAAAAAGAATGTGAATTTGGTGGGAAATCATCTCACGGATGAGGATGCATTAGCTATTGGTGAATTGTTAAAAACAAACAATAC